>UYYG01000159.1:0-61946 GCA_900625125.1 Dracunculus medinensis | reverse complement strand
TCATCCAACCACGTTTCATTGATACAGAAAATACTGTTTGGGTTATCAATTAGTATGAGACTTAAGTCATAAAGTTTATATTTTAAACTTTTTGCGTTAAAAGTATAAAGCTAAATTACCTCCTATTTTATTAACCTTACTTGATAACTTGTCTTAGGCTGCTGCAGACTGATGAGAATATGTTGGAATCAAAATTGCTCGTCGGTGCAATCCATTGGCGAGGCTGCCTGAGATCCACTATTTGAAGATTTCTGACGACATATTTTTTCAGACTGAGGCTTTGATTTCGTGTATAACATTCTTTTCGCAGCTGTTTATCTAGCAGTAATTCTCTTTTCGTCAGATATTTTCGCAAAAAACTTCCAGGGGGAACGATCGAGCGCACATCCTTATTACGCAAAACAGACATGGCCATATGCTTATCTTCGAGACGAATTTTAAGTACTCGTGGCCTACCTGTCCACTTTTTTCCATGACGACGAACCTCCTTAATGAATTCAGTCTTGAACCCAGCGGCAAATACAATGTTTTCTGCTAAGAGCCTATCGCCAGTAGCAGATTCATCATCCGTAGATTTCTCTGGAATGTTTATGCCAACTAGACATGGTTCTTTTTCCTTCTTTTCAAAATATTCTTCAATGGCTTCCCAATACTTGTTTCGATTTTTGAATGCTCGAAGTTGCCCCAAAGATGAAGCTTTCAAATTATTAATATCATTCTTAAGTTCTTCGTTGACCTTTGTAAGTATTTCAACAGATCTAGTTAAATGCATAATTAGATCTTGTTGTTTTTCATATTTCTCAGTAATGGAAGCTAGTTGTGACCTCAGACCCTCGATAGTTTTATTTAAACAGTTAACATCATTATTGGAAACGGCCCCATAAGCTGCAAAGTGAACGGTATAAAACAATAAGATCAATATACTTTTGAAAAGAATATCTTTCAGACGAATGTGATAAGATTAATGCCTTCCTTCTATAGTTTAGCGAAGCACAATACAATAAAATAATGAAAAACAGAGAGAATGACTAACACAACCGCTTACGAAAACAGAATAATAATATATGAGTTTCCTTTTTTGAGAATACTCCAGGGCTTGAGAATTCCTGTCGTATCTGTTCGTCTTGAGTCTTCGTCAGTTCTCGTTGATCGTCGTCAGATATCTTTAGTGAAACTAATAAATTTATTGGTCTACTTGTTAACCTTTTATTGTTCATTTGTAGTACTGGGTAGTATTGTCCGTATTGTCAGTGCTGATCACACTTTACCGTTAGAACTTTGATCAATGCGATAATTCTTCCAAGTCTCCACTGAGATTTTGGCATTCTAAACGTTAGGATGACAACTTCTCCTTTTTTCGGCTGATGAATTTACATTTAAAAAATGTTAATGACTTATATGCTTTCTGCTTTAAAGCCTTGATCTTGTTCGCGCATCGACATTATGGCGTTCTAATAAGCTTTGCAAGTATTAATTTTGTCACAGTTCCAGGAATAATCCACATATTTTGTCGATTGAGTGGTGGTAGTAATAAATCTTTGTGCACATTTCGTGTTAATTTGAGATTCTTGTGAATATCTCAAGCTGAGACATTCATGGTGTTCATGTTTTCACTGTTTTAGTAATAAGTTTCTTAGGCGTAAAGGCATAAAGTATTTGAGACTATTTCTGGTACAATAACACGGTAGTTGTTCATTCATAATCATTTCTTTTTCATAGTTTAGAGCTCGGAAAATCTTCCATTATCTGTTTTCCAACCACAGTTCTCAATATGGTTTTCATTATCACAACCACTCTATCATATACAGAGCAAATTTTGGAATGAAGTGCCACTAGACATCTTCCTTGACAATACCTTCTTGATTGCATCTTTTGATAAAATAAAATTCTTTGCATTGTCGGACAATATCATTCTGGTTTTGTCTCGAATTGCCATTAACTTCAGTATTTAGTATTGCTAATAGGAAACTTATGGTTGTCTCTAAGTTGATCGCTCTTTTCACCAATATACTATCGCTATCCATCTTTTCACCCTTTGACTCTTGTATTTTTACCCACATAGGACCTGCGAGATTTACTCTCTATATTGGAGTGCTTCGTTTAATTCGTATCATCGAATATTTGTTTATATAAGGTAGAGCAAATAATTTTGCTCTCACTCGGCATTCTGCATTTTATGCTGTTTGCTAATCGTCTTTCTATCTGAAACCATTTATAGATCCAGTAGATTTCTGTCAATTTATTCACCACGGCATCGTATGGCGCATGGGATAAGTTCAGATAGGTTTCCTTAATGATTAATTTCGTCAGATGGCTGGTTCGCGATAGAAAAATAATTCTGTCGAATCTCTTATCACTCACAAATCCTTCTCATATCAAGACAAACTTTTTAAATTCTGCGTAATAAATTTCTTGATATTGTAACGGACCATCTGGTTTCATTCTTTTACTGCAGTTATATTATTTATTATTAACTTTATAAATCGATGAATGTATATTTTTATCCTTTGAGTCGTTCGCATCTGTAAGTAAAATCGAGCAAATTCGATGATGGATTGTTTTATCTCATTTCTTGCCTGACGACTGCTACGTTTCTTTCGCTTCTTTCTTCCGCTTCAATCTTTTGATTTTTCATGTCACTTTGATTTGTAATTGTAAGAGCCACTCTTGTTCCTCGCACGATAACCATGTGAGTCTATGCCACCATTTTTTATCTTCTTGTACCTCCTCCAAAGAAAGACTATTGCTATATCAGCAGGATTGGGTGGGACGTCTACGAATGCGACGTAGTAGAAGTTAGTTGTTGCTCTTATTTCATTCGTACGATTATTTACAAATCGTAGTTTCTTCCGAGAGCCAATACCATTTGGCTATCGGCCACATAAAATTCTTTCATGTCCAATTGCTTCTGGATACAATTTACCATAAAAGTATCAAATAAAAGTATCAAATATCATTGCCATTAGTTCTGCTCTGCTCCCTTCTGTCATTCCTTGTATAGAGTTCAATTGTAATTTTGCCGATAGCAAATCTGATTTTCTTTGCAATGGTGGTGTTTGATATCTTATTTCTTGATGCTCGGTATTGTATTTATAAATATTGTATTTGAGGTGTATGCTATGCCTGATGCATTCACAAAGCAGTGGATCTGGTAAGGTAATATTTTAAACGGAATTATTCGAGCAAATGAAAAATTAATTTTAATAACTTTAGTTTTCTATGTTTCCAAAATTCTATTAGTCATCATTTGAATCGTATTTTTGATGGATTCATCCTATTTGGCATTAGCTTCTGAGCAGTTGTCGGTATTGTTTCAGTGCTACCAATATGGGGCTTATACTTCAAGAAAGAGTGAACTGAAGTAAGGAACTATAGTAGTTGCTGTCTCTTAGTTGATGAGTTAGGATCAATGTCCGAAACGAACACATATGTTTGTCTGGATCTCAGCCTATAATTTTAATACTTTATTTGATTAATTCAGATCACATCTGTCTTCTTCGCTAATAATATTGTTAAATTACTGGTTATTGCTGATATTAAAACTACTAATATCCTTTTTCCTCCAAACAATGTTTTTATCGTTTTGAATTTTTGTATTTTTGTAGCTGTATTGGGGTTTCCAAACGCTACTACCTTTATACTATTTTGTACTACATAGTTAATTTCTCAGGACTTTATTTAACGTGTTGATTACTCTTATTTAAATGTTTATATAAAGGTAGTAGCGTTTATATACTGCTGGCAGAAAAGGAGTTAGTCCACTGTCAGTCCAAAGGGGACTCCTTTCACTAAATTTCCATAAATTTTTCATCCAAAAAAATCGTTTTGCATCTCGCAGCTTGAGTTCAATTTGTTGAAAAGATTTTCTTTTATTATTGTTCAGTTATGAATCTCATTTCTGTCAAATCTTTCAATAAGATCTATCAAGAATTAATAACGTTAAAGGATTTTCCATAGAATTCTCATCTTAATTGTTGCTTTACATGGTGTGATTACAGGTGGATAAAACAGTTCAGTGGATAGACTTCTTTTGGAGCAACTGTGTTAGGATTTTATTGTAAGTAAGAGCGAATGTCTTTTCCAATACAACCCAGGTACTGCTGGCGATCTACTCCATTTTTTGACCCTCTATGTTAAATTACTATCTCGCGTATATTCCAACCATTCTGAATAACACATTTTAAATAATCAAAGAATGAAAAGCAATCCAGGAACTTATATCAAGTATATCAAGTATTAAGATAATTTTACAGGTGGCTTATTGTTGACCACAGTATTGATATTTTATTGTTATATCAATCTTCGATTAGTACTGAAGCAAACATAAACATGAACACAAACATGAACATGAACGTGGATGATTCCTAATGCCAAAAAAGCAATTTCGAGTGAGAATTGTTGGTTTCCCATAAAGCAAACCAATGTTCATGATCAAGCCAATCTCTTGTCATCTGTAGTTTCCTTCCAGGGATTACATAAGGTTTTTAAAATTTTTTATCAGAATTTGCTTAAAGGAATATTGAATATTTCTAATTTATTATGATCATAGCCTAATATATGTCATATTTTTATATCCTAATATATATCCTAATATATGTCATATTTTTAAGGTTTAAAAAGAGTTTTTTGTGATCACATTCAGAAGTTCGTGGAATCAGAAAATTTAGAGTTTAGAGCAATGCAAAACGATGATTTTAAGGTTTGTTCTCAATAATTATTTCAAAAAGCTCAGCGAAGAATGAATCTTTACCAGATAATATGAACAAATCTTCTGCTTTACCGTGTTTCGACATTGCCAGTGGTACTGCAAATTAAACGTATCTTTTTGTGGCAGAAATCTCTTTCACATTATCCATGGACTCCTTGGAGTACATAAGCCACTCTATGAATAAGCGAATGGGAGTACAATGAAAAAATAATCTATGGTGTAAATTCATAGGTATTTCATGTTTATTATTCCACGAGGCGCAAGGCAGGAGTATTTTGAAGAATTTAATTGCAAATACATCCATAGATAATATATCCATAGATCCATAGATGAATAATAAATATATTCATGTCTTAATGTATAATTCATGTCTCATGTCTTTATTCTCTTATATAATAATTTAAGAATGAACATAAGCAGCGAAAATCTTAAATATGAAATAATAAAATAAAAATTTCTTTGTGTTTTATATATGGTTTTGCTTTAACGAATAAATTTGGCAAAATTTTGCGATAATGAACTTTTGCGATATTGTTAGTCACATTGCTTACTATTCGTACATTCGTACATTACCATCCTATTTATAGAAAGTTAAATTGGTTCTGGTGGCTCGCACTTTTTTGTTTCATTTGTGATTGTTTTAAGTGATTTTTTGGTGAAATTATTATAATATGAAGCGAATGGATTTAACCAGAAGTGATAATAATTCTGCAAAATTCTTCCAAATTATTGCTGAGAAATATTGGTTGAAATATAGCAAAAAACCCTAAAGGAATGTGAAAGAATAAAGGATGTTTTTCCAAGCTATAACGCAAATAAAAAGAAATACGAATGCCAAAATATGTAGTACCAACGCTAAATTTAAAAAACAGATTTGTAAATAATAAATAAAGACAAAAGTTGGCTTGGTTATTTTTATAAGTTAAAAAAGTGAATAAATAAATAATATGAATGTACTTTTTTTTAAAATTCTTTAGCAACACGTCTATTTCTTACAGAACCTCCATGTTAATCACATTGCTTACTATTCGTACATTATCATCATGAAATTATTATAATAAGAAGCGAATGGATTTAACCAGAAGTGATAGATTTTAGTTGCCCATTTTTTTCCTTATCTAGCTTTTTACTCACATATCAACTACCTTTTTTTGGCATTTTTCGCCTTGCCTTTTACCGTATCACATTGCTGCGTCTTTTCTGCTGGTAGGGCCGATTTTGCACATTTATTAAAAGGCTACTTGCTAATTTAAAAGAGAAAATTACATATATATTCTCGTAGCCTGCTCATAAATAACAATGGAATCAACTTTTATGATAAATAAGGATTATTTATGACTGAAGATGATGTAATTATGTAATTATGAAGCTTTGTTCAAATAAGCTGATTTAATATGCTATACGATCTTCAAAAGATGCACAAAAAGAGAGTTAAAGAATCATTAATAACATAATTCAACGAAATAAATTTTATAATGATAAAAAGCAGAAAAAAATCAGTTTTATCAGAAAGGACCAATTTTGCATAGAGATCTGTGGGCATTAGCCGAATTTCCGATTCAGTTTGCTTTTTTCCAGTCAGAAAAGAAATAAATAACATCGATGGATTTAATCATTCACAGCCATATGGTCTTTACCTAAGCATCTTCGATTGAAGATACATAAATATATGACTAGACAAGGTCCCACTAGCATATATTAACATGGGCGAATAAATGTATGGAATTTTTATAGTTACCAATATTAATGAAATCTCCACTGAAACTCTAAATTTTCAAAAATTAAATCCGCATGAATCAATGTTGCGATTTTATCATTTTCATCGCTGCTTGAGAAATTTTTTTCTGATATTATTGACTGTTCTTGCTCTTCAAGCATTCAATTTTTTCGAAAGATGCTTTCTTCGCTTTTTAATTTTGCTTCCATACCGATGCCTTTATAATCACAGAATTTTTCTTCAGATTTTTCTGCAGATTCATTTCATTCATTTTTTCTAGTTTTATCTTGCTTTTTTTCTTTTATTCTTTGAAAAAACCTACAAAAATTCCTTATTAAGGCAAGTCCTATAAAGAAAATGGATAATAGGCTGCACTGCTTAAATCGCCATTACGATTTGGCTGCCGTCTCTAGTAAATCCAAATTTACCATTAAAAATCTTGGTGCTAGTGCCATTTATCTATATATCTTAAAGAGGCTTTCTGCCTGAAATGATTAATGCAACCAACTTGAGGAATGCCAATATCAACCACTAAACAACTATTGTTAAAAACATACGAGCAATGCGATCAAAAGTGGAATAAAATTAAATTATTTTTTTTTTTTTACCAATATTCGTTATACCGATATTTTTTTAACGATATTACTGATATACCGATATATCTACTAAGCTAGCTGAAGATATCGATTAAAAATTTGTACTCAAAAAATTTATCATTCCTTTGATTCTTTCTCTGAAAAGACCTGCGATTATAAGTGAAATATGAGTAACACTAGGATTTTAGTTGCATTTCTGTCTCCAAGCGACTCTCTGGTCAAAAATTCTTAAATTTTTCTTTGATTTTATAAAATTTATAAATACAATTCTTATCCAGTGGAACCAATCTAACTGGATATAAATACTGCTAGAAGAAGAAGGCCTATAAAAAATATATTCCTTTTTTCCTTTTCATTAATTACAGTTCATTCACCTAATAACCATAAAGTAAATACTGATTACAAATTAACATAGATTGATATTATATGAATTATTACTGGTTTCATTGAATATTTCATTGAATTTATCATCAGTTGTTTCAATTATGACAGCTTTTATTGCTTTAAAATAAAATTTCATTAGTAGCACACACTGGTTCACATATTCTCTCTGGAACTCTTATCCTCAATCACAGTTCGTCTCAACCAAAGGGGCTGACGGTGATGAAACTTCCAAGTTTGATCATACAATTCAATTTCAATTTCAAGGCATCAATTTATCAAATAAAATGAAAAAAATATGTAATCGTTCTGCTGATTAAATTTCCTTTATCTCCGCTAGAGAACTATATTCAATTCATAATTCATATGATAACGATATGATGACTTTCATATGTTATATTTTTTGTTTTTTGTTTGTTGTTTCATTTTTCTCGAAATTTTTTGTCAATATAATTTACGATTTTAATAAATTTATACTTTCTTGATTAATTGCCATCATATAGATTTATAGTTAAAAATTCAAATTTTTTATTTAACACATGCTTTATGATTTTGATGGTTTTATGGATATTGATGAATGGTAAAAATCCGTACCTTCAAATTAGTTTTGTGATTCATTCAGTTGAAAAAAAGTTTTATCAAATCCCAACTTAGACAGATTTAATTTAGAATTTGTTAACATTTAACAAAGATATTTGTTAAAAGTAAATTTTTTAAGATTTTAAGATTTTTCTCCCTTAAACGGTCCTTTTTGAAATAATTAATATCCAAGTTTTTTTTTTATTCTCAAGAGATTCTATTTGTTCCTTTTCACAGTTTTCGCAAACATTAGCTTATTAACAAAGAAATAAATTTCCGTGTCTTTTTTCAAGTGTCTTAGAAAAAAACAGATGAAAAAAAATTCTTGCTCATGTAAGATATGTAAGAATTTAAGATATCCAAAAATTAAAAATTAAAAAAATGAATTTGGTGGAATTACTTGAGAACTATGTGTCCGAATTTCCATTTGGGCAATTAATGTCGATGACTATGATGGAAATTCCAATTGGGCAGCAAAATATTGAAAAAAATTGTTTTCACATTAAGTACAATCTACTTATGTATTGATTTTCGAAAATAAATTCATACATTAAATAGTTTACAAATTTAACAAAGTTGCCCATGAAAAAGTTTTATAGAATGCTATTTCTTTCCCCTCTTTAATTCTTATATTTTTATTTTTTCTAATTCTTATATTTAAATTCGATACTCTCATCAAATTCTTTAAAATGTTTAAAATTGTCAATCCTATAAATAAATCAATCTTATAATTTCAATCTTATATTTCTCTATAAATACCATAAATCAATCTTACGATTAATTTCTGGCAAAAAAGTATCAATGGTATTGTTAAATTTTTTCAAAGCCATGCAGTTAATTGCAAGAAAAGGAAATTTTTGAGGCTTTCATTTACGAATTTTGTTCAATGAATCAAATTTCAGTGCTAAATATGGGAACTTTTAGAAAATTGCGTGGCGAGCGTGACCGTTGTGAAATGATAGTTTGGTTTTTCTTAAAGTGCAATCGGATACCCTTTCTTTATTAGCTATAACTTATAGTAATTCTCTGGAAAGAAATTTTTGCTTCTAAATTATCTACTGAGAAGAACAGTTTTAATTTTTGTATTGAAATTCTAATAGTCAACAATATTTTTAAAATGAAATTTAAACGAATTTAAATGAATTTATCCATTTTTATGAAATTTTATGAAAAATTACTTTTGCTGCTTAAGAAACTGAGTTATAATTTTTAAAATAGTAATGAATTTAAAATTTTGATGGCTGCATATCAGATAAAATTGGATAAAATTTCTTGTGATTTTTCTGCTACATTCCATTCTGCTACATTTCTATATTTCTTTCTTTAACGGCATGCACCCCTATCACTTAGGTTTGATCCACTTATTAAAAGTTCTTTCAATCCTATGCAATGTCAATATTATCCATGTTCAATGCCTTTATTATGTACCACATATATATGATGCAATTATGGAAATTTTTTCAACCCAAATAAAGTGATTATTAATGATTGAGTAGGATCCAGTTACACGTAATTTGAAATAGATATGATGATAGAAGCACAAGAAATAAGTATACATAAAGTATAAAGTAAGTGGTTAGCTATTTCCGCTGGCTGTCAGTACGGTTAGAAATTTTCGCCAGTGAGTTATATGGCATTTTTACATTTGTGCATTTGTACTGTACGACCATAGAATAGCTGACTTGCCAGTTCCACCTAGAAATAAATATAAAAATTAACCATAGTTTTGATTTCATATTATTCCGATATTATTAAAGTATTATTGTATTTAAATATTATTTAAGTATTATGATTAATTATTAAATTGATTTATGGAATGAAATTCAGTTTGCAACAAATTTATGTATATATCCCCTTGAATTGCACTTATAAATTAAAAAAAGTGAATAGAATGGACTAAAAAGAATTTTCATTCGTTTTTCTCGAATTTCTCATGCGATGCACATATTTCATGCACATCCCAAACTCTATAATTTTGTCGATATTCAATTGAAATGACTGAACTTATTAATGATTCCATTTTAGTGTTGTACTTTGAATTAAATTTATACTATTTAAAGCAAACGAATTTCTAAAATTTTTTTTATTACTGAAAAAATATCTATTTTTATTTAATTTCCATTTTAGACTGAATTTTTAAAGTTATTTGCGCACAATTGATTTTGCACATCGATTTTCTCGAAAAATATTTCAATCTGAAAGGAAAAAATCGGTGAACAAAGCTAATATTTCAATTTGGGTTTACGTATTTAATAGGTTTAATATGGCGAGGTGGGCCAATCAAGGACAATCAGAAAAGATTTTGAACGTATAGGTGGACCAGCAATATATGGACTTAAACGATGGAAAAAGCAATGGCTTCTTTTACTGTCGTCGATGGAATCAGACCGTGCCGCTTGGAAATGTCTTAGCCTTGTAGCCATTGGAGCCAACCAAACCAGTAATAGTGAGAAAAAGAAGGTTTAGTATGGCCAAGATAACAACGTCAACCTGTAACAGCCGTCACAGGTTAGTTCTTGCCTTTTAACAACGATAAACCTACTATTGAAAGAAAAATCTGGATGATAGTATGGGCTTCTTTCTACTTATACCTATACTTCAAGCGATTCTCTGGCGAAGAAATTTTGGCAATTGGTGGAACCAAACCAGAAATAGTGAATGCTATTAGGTGAAGAACATGATTTAGAAAAAAGAATGACATTATAAGACAAAATAACGATAATAATAATAAAAATTTTACTTGGTAAAATAGAAAGAATAAAAGATAGAAACGTACTGGCTTGTCATCTGATAATCATTATCTGATAATCATTTAATAATTTTTCACTCATTTCTTTTTTTGTCTTAATTGGAATTTCTTTCAACAAATTAGGAAAATGCAATTGATCTCGGTTCTAAACTCAGCTGTTGCCGCTTAATTTGATTAGAACAGCTTTCTTCATTTTTCTGAATGATTTGCACTTTTCTTATATTTTGATAAAACTACAATTTTCACCCAACTTCGCGTAAGTAGTTCGTGTAAGTAGTTTAGTTATTAGTATTAGTTAAGTTTAGCTCGTGTAGTTAGCATTCATCTTTCTGAATAAGCTCGTTGATCACTAGTGAGTCGCTCGGTGTTAAAAGCACAGATAAATCAGCACCATCATAGATTTCGGATTTCTAATATATTCATTTCCGTTGAAGGTAGACGCTAAAGTCGAACCAGTGATTTTCAAACGGTAATTTGAGGTGATAACCATCTTGCTAGTCTCGCTCTAAAACGAAAATTGCTATAGAGAATAGGGAACATATGTTAATAAACTTGTCTACATGAAGTTTTTTTTGTGTTATTACTGTTATTCCCATCATCAATTTTCTGAGATTCATGAATAAGAAATCTTCCACCTTCCTATAACCAAACTTTTATAAGGATAAACTTAGAAAATGATTGAAATAATGTCAAAATAACGACCAAATTTATTTGAGAGTCATTTGCTGAGTTCAGTAAAATAGGATGGTACTTTGAAATGTTATATTCTACAAAAAAGAAACATAATAGAGAGTCGAAAATTCTTGAGATGAAATGAAACAATCCTCAAATTTATGGTGATAAGATCAAAATATTATCAGGAAAATTTTTTCCAATTCTTCTTTCGAAAAAATAAATCAATTAAATAGATAGCTTTATCAATGTTTGTCAAATAATAGTATTTTACACGTTTGTAAATTTAGCACTTTTTTAACGAAATAAACATTTTCGGATAAACGAAGTTATTTTGGTTAACATATTTATTTCGTTAAGATTTAGCGAGTAATGTATCTCGATATTCGGTTTCTTTGGACTCACTTTATTAATTATTCTCAATCGACATCAACAATTTCTTAAGACCTCGAATGCAAAAAAAGGAAAAGACGAGGAGAAAAATAAAAAACTTCCAAAATCTTATTGAAATGACTTTCAGGGGATCAAATGGTCGAGTATTATTGCTCTAGGCTCAAGGCACTATAGGTTTGAATCCTGCATATTAACTTCTCATTGAGAGTAGAATTCGGGTAGAGATAGTGGTTAATTAGTGAAGAAAATCAACCCAGAAATGATGAATGGTGCATTAAAAGAAAATAGTTATTTTATAAAAAAAACAAATTCTTGCTCAAGTGAAAACATTTTTTTTGTGACCACGGGTAATAAATTTTTATTAATTTAATTATTAGTTTTTATTATTTATTTTTATTTTTATTAATAATTAATAAAATTCGTTAAATTCGTTCAAAATCTCATTTTCAGATCTAAAGGTCATTTGTCGATAATAATTTTAGGTTTTTTAGTTTTCTTTTCCTTAATTTACTGTGTTACTATTGAAAAGTACCATAAGGATAACTCATTTTTAATAGTATCGATTTTATCTAACTTTACAATTTTATTTGCTAGCGCACACTTATTTCATTTATTTATCCTTTTATTCATCTACGATTTTTTCCTATTAATACAACTCATTTTATTCATTTTCTAAAAACGCCATTCTTTTTAAGAAATAAGGAACGTTGCTAATTCCATCAAAACTTCCATCTTAATTAACACCGAATTGAATACAATTTCATCAATAAGAAAAATGCAACTGCTAGCAACTTCTACCCTTTTAATTTTTAATAGTTTTATTGAATATACTTTTTAATTTTAATTTTAAATAATTTTTTAACTGTTATTAATTATTATAATAAGAAAAAAAAGTTTTTTTGTTTCCTAAGCGGTCGTTTTTTTTGCCTTTGACAAGAGTAAGCCTGTCATGGTGCCAAAAATCCGTGTGGCTGCTGAGGACCCACGTGTATCCCCAAGTAATTCTATGGTGAAAGGATCACTTTGACGAGTCGTCCGAGTGTATGCTACTTTTGACCCGGTGATACATGCGATAAATATGCGATCCTGGCGTAATAATAATAATAAAATTCCAAAGCAAAAGCATAGAATTTGCTCATGAATTGAGATAAGTACTCAAAACCTGCCAATGGAGGAGAAAACCTATCAGCTTACACTTTGTAAACGCGAGGCTGGCTATAGCTGTTTGGAACGTCAGAAAGCCACTGCCCCTTTAAATACCGCATGGATGTGGCCTATTTGTTGGAGGACCCCCTTCCTCATATCTGCTTTCGATTAATTATTAAACCTCGTTCCTCAAGTACCTCGAGTAAACCTCGAGTAAAGATATCGTCTATATCACTGTGATGTTTCGAACAACTCGGAGCGAAATGGCGTAAAGCGATTGTTATGTCTGAAAAAACTCGATCCGTTCTGATTGAATGGAAACCAGTAAATGACCATATTGCCTAAGCGTTTCAAGGGAAATTTCTGCAATATTTCGGTCATCTGTGTATATGCTCCAATTTTATGCGCAGATGACTGCAAATATGGCACCAGAGTTCAGTGCACCAATGGAGAAATGTTTTCTTCGTTTTGCCGAAGAGCATGAAATTCTTTGTTACTAATGCTTATGACATCGAAAAAAATCTAGTTGCGTGGAACAACATTCCAATCAGATTGACTATATATTAGTCAGTTACCGATGGAAGAATTCTGTACTTGATCGTTTTTCTCGGGATGCTAAAACTGATAACAACCATGGGTAAGATCATCTTATGGTTCGAACTAAAATTCGTATAAAACTGAAAGTCGTAAGAAACAATCCCGAGATCTTCTGACTACCTCAAGCTAAAAGATCCGGGAACAGTAAGCGCATTTGAAACCGTGTTATAGCAGTTCAATGAAACGAATGTCAATGACATCTCTGAAACGGCGAATGAATACTGGTCCCAACTAAAGACATGCCTATAAAAGCCACCTCCATATTAGTGTGCTTGTATACTAGAAGGGAGTGCGCTTGTTAATTGTCGGATGCAACTGTCACACTGTTTGAAAAAGCTTTCAAAGCCTGAATATCAGGAGACGCTAATGCTTACCTGATGCTTCGAAAAATTACAGCAGTAGGGTGGGACAGAAATCGCTAATGGAGCTGTATGGCCTTGAGAACGGACGACGGTTCGGATAGGTGATAATATGAGGCCTCTGTTAAGGCTACCTTACGCTTATAACTGCGAATCATCAAAAGAAGCGGAAATAATCTCTGTAATCCATAAAACACCCGGAGAAAATGGTCTTCAGGTCGAACTCTTCAAATGTTGCCATCGTTCATAACTCACCTTCAACAAATGTATTTTCTGGTATGGCAAAAGGAAATAACACCAGAAGACTGGAGCAAAACAATTCCTGTTTCCAATTCATAAGAAAGATGACAGGACGTACTGCAGCAATTACTGAGCAATCAGCCTATTGGACATCTCCGGAAAAATTTTCGCTTCCCTTCTGCTCATGACAAAGACTCTGAAAACTCATGACAAAATGAGATAACTGAATGCATCCTAACCAAGCTGGATTCAGAGCGGGACGCGGTTGTGTTGACCAGATATTTACGCTAAGAATGCTGGATGCTGGAACATCGCTTCAAATACCAGCTTTAACTATCACTTGCTTTATCAATTTTGCAACTGCCTTAGATTCGATTGATAGAGCACTTAGAAAGTCATGGAATATGTAAAGGCATTTTATTAGCATACCTCGGCATTAATCAATGTTTATGGCGAAGTGGCTGATTCTTTCGAAATAAGAATTGGTGTCCGTCAGGGCTACGTCCTTTCCCATGCAGTATTCAACTATGCGATAAACCGGATAAGGGGCATCATTCGTCGGCACTCAAGAGGTGTGCAAATCAGTCCAGAGCAAGCACCACAGACCTTGAATATGCTGATGATGTAGCCCTCTTTGTTGATGGTTGTAATTAAATGCAAATAATATTAAACAATCTGTGAACAACTACAGCGAGAATTGGACTCAAAATCAATGTAAATAAAAGAAAAGTGTTTTCGTCCTATATATAAGATGAGCTTGCATTATGACTTATTGCTGATAAAAACCTATGTTTATCAATTCATTACCGGTTGAGGAAGTGCTCGACTTTAAATCTTGGATCCACTCTAATCCCAAATGGCCAGGTTAAAGATGGAAGATGATGTAATCCGGATAACGACAGCTAGAAATGCATTTTTTCCGGATAATGAAATCTTTATGGAACCGTTGCAAAATCACCATATAGACGAATATTCGTGTCCATAAAGTTTAATTGCTACGAAACATAGCCAATGAGAGTGGAAGATATTAAGAAGCTAACAGCCTTTAACCACTCATGTCTAAGATATATTTTACGGATCCATCGTGTGGATAAAATCGCACATAATTGTATCTATCTTCGCTCAAATATCACATGTATTAATAATGTTATCACATAGCGTCATTTTACCTGGTTAAGGCACATTCTTCCACGTCCAAGAATTGATCCACATTTTCCACATTTCGCTATTTGTCGAACCTTGTGATGGTTGGAGTCAAATGCGAGGAAGGACAAACAAGACCTGGGCTGATACAGTCAGGGAAGATTTTGAACGCATAGGAGAACCAGCAATATATGGACTTCGACGATAGAAAAAAGGAATGGTTTCCATTGTAGCCAGCTGAGGCAGCCTAACCAGTAATGGTGAGAGCCATTAGAAAAATTATTATAATAATTTTTAATTACTTTTCAATTATTTCAGACTGTAATTTTTGAAGCCTTTTGGTATGCCCTTAGGCCTAGAATTCAGAAAGTGATTCCGTTAAGAAGTAGGCGGACCGCTAGCGTCATTCGAATTCTTGAATATTATAGGAAAAAGGACGCACCCTTGACGGGCAATTCTTATTTCGAAAAAGTTTGTCCCCTATATACACAGATGTGTCGTTGTATGCTGGTCAAATGCTTTTACGAGTCGAATCTCCTCTGGAACATCGTAGCGTTCCACGATGAATTTTTACTAAAAGCGGTGTTCCAGTATTTTTCTTAATGGATCATCATCGTTCCCCGTCTCCGGTTTAGTTAAAGCGTATGCTGCTATCTCGTATTACCATAAGTTTATTCAATAGAAGGGAAGCAAAAAAATTTTCCTGAAGACATCAAGACTGATTTTTCAGAAATTGTCATAGTATGTCCATCTTTCCTGGGAATTAGGAGCAGAATTGCTTCGTGCAGTCATTTGGTATTATTTCTTTCCTCCGTACCAGAGAGCATATTCATTAAAGGTGTGTTACGAAGGATGATTTGAAGAGTTCAACTCGGAGACCACCTTCAAGAGTTTTATTGGTCTTAAGCTTATGGATAATAGAAATTATTCCTTTTTAATTTAACGATTTGTAGTTGCAAATGTATGGATCGATGAGCGAATCTTTTATGTGCTGGACAACAGATGGCACATCGTTGTTGAATTTACCATTAAGGAATTCCTTCATTCTTAAAAGGCTAATAGCCACAGGCACACCAAAGGTATCTATCTTGTATTATTTCACTGGCCACGAGTTATAGTTGCTTTTTGAAGAAGGCAGAATAGTTTCCTATTATCGCCTAATATACTCTTCATTTCCAAGACCATATCACTCCAATAGTGATTTCTGTCTCGCAGTGCTGCAGTCATTTTAATTCTTCGAAGCATCAGGGTAGGCATTAGGATTTCCTGACATTCGTGCTTTAGTTTTTTATATAGTATAGTTGTTTCGATACTCCACTTGCTTACTACCCACTAATATATCATAGCACGAAACTGGCTGACTTTTGACGATATGCCTTTAGTTTGGACCAGTATTCCTGCGGTTCCTGATGTTTATTTTACTTCAATAATTCTATTTGAGATGAATTTACTGTCTGCGAATTCTGCGAATCGTATAGTGATAGTTCAAAGATATTGGGAGATGTTATTTCTTGTGAATAGTCATTTTTTTGTAGGTCTTAGCTTAGATCATAAAATGGTCAGATCCATGAAGATTTAGCGCCGCAATATGAATTACTATTTAGTACGGAATTCTTCCAAAGGCTACTGATTAAAATATAATCAATCTGGTTGGAGTGTTGGTTATCCGGACAGTTCCACCTGACTAGATGTTTTTACGATGCCGGAAGCAAGTATTAATAATAAAAAGTTCATTATTCTTAGGCAAAGCGAAAAAGACGTACTCCACTGTGCACCAGACCTCGATAATTACTGACTGAGTTTATCTTGACGACACCATGAGCTATGCGCGCATTCCAGTCTCCTCCGACTATGATTATGTTATGTATTAGTAAAGATATTGTTAGCAGTTAAAATTCCGTATAGACTTATCCTTTCATAGCCATCTACCGATAAAGTTAGAGCATATACACTGATGATCAAGATATTACAGAATTACATGATATATACATTCCTTTAAACTCAATCAATTCGAAGTGAATTTTGTTAGATATGACTGCACAAGTCATCGCAACGTTTCGCCTCAAGTTTTCCAAAATATAAGAGTGATAAAGCCATCACTGCTGCTCGAAGCAGCAATTACTCGAGACTCATAGTGAGGAAGGAGGACCTCTGAAAGTTAGAAAGAGTGTGGACAGTGATGTTTGGCTTGCAACGCCCATAAGCGTTCTGATGTTCCAAGCTGCTTAGGCTAACAGAGAGCCTTCTCTCTTGACAGGTTTCGAGTAATTATCCTAGCTTAACAGCATATCTTATTTTTAAGCTTTGGTATGGTTTTCACTATGGTTTTTTGCTTACTTATTGTATGTACCAAGGGGCTAGGAGTATTATGCGCATTAGGACAGACTCTTCCACAATAGAGCCACTTGGGAATAAATTGAATCACCAGCAAGCACCCTTTTTTGAAATCATGGCAGATTTACTCCTATTGAAGAACAAATGTTGATCAATATCCGGAGTCACGCATACACTCTAGCCCAAATATACAAAAATGCAAGGCAGATTTGCTGTGCAGAAAATTATTCATATGCCATTTTCGAAATGGGACGCTCGCATAAAAAATTTTCGCTAGTTCTACCCCTCCCCCCCCCCCCCCCCCCCCCCCTCCTCCTCCCACTCCCTTTACTAATTAATTAATAGACTCCATTTCATTCAATTGGATAAAATGAACCAATTAATATAAATAAACGTTTTACATTTTTTATTTGTTTCAGCAATCTAACTGGAACTAACGACTGATTTCAGCATTTTTATGTTTATTTATTAATGTCATCGTGAGCTCTTGAATTCCAGATTATATTTTTGAAAACCCGATCACTTTACCGATTGTTAACAAATTCATAAAGTGTATGTTATACAAGATTTTCCAGGGTTAAATGAATAAATTTTTTGGAATATAGCCCACAGCATGGAAAGGCATAAATATGCTTAATCAGTATCATCATTAAACATGCGATGAGCAGAATGATGAAAGTGTCTATCGCAGAAGAAGAACTTGGCACTATCTTTGAGGAAAACACTACAGTCAATTTAAAATTATCAAAAAAGAATAAGTACTTTGCTATATACATAAATATAGTTATATGCATATAAAACTCTTACTCCTGTTGGTATCTTCAACCTAAAATCCTAAATCCAGAGGCTTGGAAGATTGAGAGTATGCCATAAATCGATGTCCGTTAACTTACGTACGTGACAAATCAACAGCCGTATTAAGATCCATTGACTTTATATATCCATATGTTACCCGTGAACTACCAATGATCATTGTTATCGAGCTTCTGATAAAACTCCTAATGTCATTTTGCAGTAATTCTGGGCGATGACGTTTATAATTCGCTTTATATATTATACAACGCATTATACATTCACCGAAATCTAGAGTCGAACACTAGTAAAAAGCGAAATTCTCAATTTTCACTCTAATTATCCTAAATCTTTTTTGAACATAACGCAATTCCTAAGCACATCTTTATGATTGAATAATGTCACATGGCTTGCTAACCTACTTCTTCCAAATGGAAATCAAATAAAACGACCGATGTCTGTACTCTATCCATACTCTATCCACTGAAAGCGACGAGTGATCGCAGCGGTTAATGGTGTCGGAATGCAAGGAATTTATCGAAGATGCATTGATTCCTATCCAGAAACAGATTTGGAAGTCAAAGGCAAAGTTGAACGAAAAGTATCTGTGGCATAACAGAGAAATAAATTAAATTTTAAACTTACATGCACTATATTCGAATTAAAATCGTTATGCGGCCAAACTTTCTCACTTTGTTCTTAAATTATAATTGGCCAATAAGAATGTCGAAAATACCCTATTATCTTTTATTCTGCATAAGCACAATCGTTCTTCCAGTCTATATGTTGGATTTGAAAGTATCAGCATTAGTAACTGAGCCAGTGTCAGTATCACTTTCTATTCTGACTTATACCTATTTATTATCTTTTTAAGCATAATTCATACAGTTATCCTTTGCTATATTTGATTTGCAATAAAATTATTCGATTTATTATTCTACTTATTAAAATTTTGGTTAGGAATCGCATTCGTCAAACCATTGCTCTTAAAGAATCAGTGGACTGAATAAGAGGAACTGTGAATCGATTCCATTACTGTAAGCTTCTAGATTCCTGTAAAGTAAGCAATCTAAGATAAACAATCCATAAATATATATATTTAAGCGCTGGAATAGTGTAGTGATTAAAGCGGGCGATTAATATGGAATGTAGCAACGACTCGAATTTCAGCTAATCCTCTTTGCCAAGCGAGTATCTTGCGATAATCTCCTTGGCGTTCTGGTAGAGGGCACGAGGTTGAGGATAACCCACACCGTACTGATGTATTTCTTTAGGAATAAGTTTTTCGGTATTTCTAGTTATTTCGCCATTTTACTATCAAAACCACAAAATTTTGAGGGCTTCATTTCAAATCAAACTATTCCTAAAATCTTGTAAAAAAAAACAGTTTAGATGGTCCGACTTTAATTAACAGTTTAGATGGTCCGCTTTTCAAAAGAATCGCTTAATACTGAGCTATTAAAAAATCTACGAAAATTTATCGCCACATTTCTCGTATTTGCATATAATTAACGGCTTCAATAACAATAACAATATTACGAATAATAATAACAATATTACTAATAATAACAATAATAATAATAATAATATTACTAATAATAATAATGATAATAATAAAATAACGATAATAAAAATAATTTGCTTAATTCATCAGAATATCTAAATACTGCATTAAATGAATAAATTTAAAAACTTAACAAAGAAAATCTTGATTTGGTTTTTTCTTGCTTCTACTTTTTGATCATTTTTCATAAAAAGCAGCAAATTTCGAAAATTTTCTTTCTTCTTTCAATTATATACCCATTTTTTTTGTATCATTTTCCTATCATTTTTACACAAAACAAGAATTTTCCTTTTTTGATTGCTTTTTTTCTTTCATTTCCCATTTCTATTCTACTTATTTTACTCAATCGAATTGTTCAAAAAAGATAAAGAAGAGATTTAATTTTGTTTTTTGCGCTTTTATTTTTATTTTCGATTTTTTCGTCAAAACACACATACACAAAAGTGAATTTTCATATGTCTAATATTTTAAATTTTTGCAATGAAAAACTACTGCAGCGATTAGATTATTGCAAGTTGCGAATTTAATTAATGTTTTTTTCATTTTTCACTTATCACAAACATCTGCTTGGTTTTCAAACCATTGTCAGTGCAATTCTTTTTTATTTCCTCCGTAATTTCAGCAAAAACTAATTTTTTGAATCCAAATTTGGAAGTATTTTCGATTTTTCCTTCGATTCGGTCCGCTTTCCAGAATTGTGATTTCAAAAATTATGTGATTTGAGTTCACCATTTTTTTTTTGAAAAAAATTATTTCATTAATTTGATTTATGTTTGGTTTAAAAAAACACGAAGAAATCTAGTTTTTTTCCCTAAAAGTGCTTAAAATTAATTCAGGTTTCATAAACTGAGAGTCCGAAACATGTATCAGATTCTCGGCCATTGACAGGACCTGCCATTTAAGGTGCAACTCGGGTTGCTAAATCACTCTGTTTTGGTAATAGTCAGTACAGCATCCAAATCAGAAAATGTGCCAAAGTAAAATTTAAAATTTTTTTAAAATGTTAAAATTTTAGCATAGATTTTATGAATTTGATCTGGTTGCTTTTTTTTTTTTAAAAGCACGCTCATTACTGGTTCTGTTCTCTTTTGGAATCTTCTGGCGATGGAAGTACAGCTGAGTCGCTAGCATCATCCAGGTTTTCGGAAAGATTTACTTCTGCCGTATGTAAAATTGCTGCATCGGCACTCCAAACTGGGCAACAATACACTAAGCCATTCTACTCTTTCTTTTGCTTTTTTACTTGGTGCGCTGAATTTGAACCTAATTTCGATTTTCAGCCTCTATTATCATTGAGTCACCGACGCACCATTTGTTTATTTAATCCGTTATCAATCTAAATCAATTAGATATGAAATTTTTAAAAAATATTATATCAGTGGGTAGCGTAATGTAGTAATGAAGTAATGAATATGGCTTGTATTTATTATTTGCATTTGGAAAAAGTAAATAAACGAAATTCCATTCTCATGTTAGATGATTTTTTAACAGGGAAAATTTTTTATTTTTCCTCTTCTTTTTCTTCCAACAGCGCTGATTATTACTGGTTAGGCTGGCTCAGCTAGCTACAAGGGTAAGACGTCTCCAAACTATTTGATCCAACGCCATCGTCGAAAGTAGTCAAAGCCATTTATTTTTCCATCGTCTAAATCCATATATCGCTGGTCCGCATACGTTCAAAACTTTTTTAATTGTATCAACCCAGCTCTTGATTGGGTTATTTCGTTTTTTGACGCCACTCATCACAGCGTTTATCAAATAATGAAATATTTCAACTCTTGTGGTGGATAGTAGAGAACGTGCCCTAACCAGAGAAGGCGAGGTAACAACATTATTAATATAATAATAAAATAGGGGTATTTGAGAGAAGATGGATAGAATCATGTGAGGTTTCATCGGCTCGACCGATCCGAAAATATATTTTAGAGAGGCTGATAGTTTCTTAATATCTTCCACTTTTATTGGTCATGTTTCGCAGCCATATAACAAGATCGAGTGAATTTCGGCTATATGGACAGGAATTTTCGTTATAGCCTTTATAGCCTTTATATAGTGATTTCGCTACGATTCCATAAAGATTTCATAAACCTAACTTTGAAGATAGCATTCCTAACTGCCATTACCAAGGCTGTAATTTCATCGTTCGCATGGCCATTTTGAATTAGAGTGGATGCGAGATGTTAGAAATCTGGCACATTCTCAACCGGCGATGAATTGATAAAAATAGGTATTTTATCAGTTTCAGCATTGTATGTAAGACGAAAAAATTTTCGTTTTATTTACTGGTTTTGAGCCAAGTTCTCGCTGCAGTCGTTGATATATTGATATTGTTTAGCATTTTTTGCATTATAATTGTCAGAAAAAAGGATTATATCTATCCGTTTATTCAAGGTTAGCGATGCTATGCTCTGGACTGATTTGTACGACAGAACCTAGTATTAACCTAATATTAAAAGTGGAATCTGAATGATGAGGTCTTATAATTCCCAAGCCAATCTCTAACGAAACGATCATTGCAAACAGAATTTCAAGTATTTCAAGAATTACAACTTTGCAAAAGTAATAAAAAATTAAAATCTCAAGGCGAAATTTACTCATTACTCGTAATGAAATATTGAAAAAATTAGGCTTGCTCGAATTGATTTAAGCCCTTTTCACACTGTGCTATGTAAACATGTTTCGCTGGAGAAAATTCATAGTTTAGAAAATTTGTTAGAATATTCCAGAAAAAAATTTTCGAAAGAAATTTGTTAAATATCGGTTGTATTTTTGAACGACCTCATGAAGTTTGTGCGATGAGAAGGGAAGTTATTAAAAAGATCGCTTTTTAAATAGATGATTTTATAAATATTTTTAGGCACTTTTAAGCTTATAATGTGTTTGTAAACATTTTCAATTAAATTAAATTTTTTAAATACTCTGCGATTTTGTTAAATTTTTTCCTTTTTCTTTTGTAGAATTTTTTTTTTTTTTTTGTAGAACGATTGTCTAAAAACTGCCTGGCGATTTCTCGCAAATACAACTTAATTTACTCGTAAAGCTTCTCACTGCCCACTTTACGCATTTTTATCAGCCATGTTTATTAGCTTTCAATCTCCAAATATTTCCAAAATTTTTAGATACTAAATCTACAAAATACATACGAAACTCATGGAAATACTGAAAAAAAAGGACTGGAATATTCAGTTAAATGACTAGTTTGTTTTCACACATTTGTTTTCGCATTCTGGTTTTTTTTCGAAAGTAATTAGCGGTTGCAATGCATTTCGATTAAATCGAATGCTTTTCTTACTTTTTTCTCTCGTATAATTTAAGAATGGAAAAAAAAATCTCCAGGAAAATATGAAATTTCACCATAGAAAAAGATAAAATATCGTTTAAGCTTAGAAAAACTAAAAATGAATTCTTTCTTATTCGAATCGATAAGAAGAAAATGATAAATGGTAAATTTTTCGATGATTTCTGCTTTTTTATGCATTGCACCTTTCGATAAATTTTACTATTCGAAGCGACTCGATCAATTTTTATTTTATTTTCCCAAAAAATTTTTATTTCTCATTATTTTTTAATAAGTTATTCTATCCATTTTCTTACTTGTACGACACTCATAAATATGTATTTTTATATTTTTACGAAAATTGAACATAATTAGCATATTTGATGATTAATGGAATAGAATGCAAAGTGTGATAAGACGAATGAATAGATAGATGTGTAGATGGGTGAATATGGATATTAGGTAATACCTTTTCCTCTCTATTCATATAATCTAAGTTTTGATATTTTTTTCCCTACTGGAATTTCTGTTTTACTTATTATTTATGCGACTATAACGAATGAAATTTTATCGTAAAAATATTAAAATATAAATAAATCTTTTACTCCTAGAAACTTGTTTTTAAATCAGAATAGCCAATCAAAGTCAAATTTGCATTTCTTGTTTATTTTATGTCTTTTTGCTTTTTCTAAGGTTGGATTAAAATTATTGCTTAGAAGCCAATTGTTAACAAGAGAAAAAAAAATTTATCCTTATTTTAAACCAAAAAGCGACAATTTTGTCCCGTTATTTAGAAGGAAGAAATGTTTCTTTGACAATTAATTTTTTCCACTAATTTTTCCATTAATTCTTCAGTGGAATCAAATCTTAACGAGCGATAAATAAAGGAATATTAAATTAATTAAATTAAAAAAAGTTAAACTCAAATTCTACATAAAATTATCTCGGGTAACATCTTCAAAAATATATTCCGAAAGTCGTTGAACTTTATTAACGCTAAGTCTAATTTTTTGACAATATTGCCTATATTAATAAGTAAAGGATTGAGAATATACTTATTTTTGAACTTATTTTTAATTTTTGACTATTTTCTAAAAAAACTTCCTGTTTCTCTTTCTGAAAGCTTTCAACATTTCTGATTTGGTTAACTTCACTGGCTAGTAGTATAGCATAGGACTTTTCGCTAAAAAATCAGATAGAAACAAAGGTGCACCAGGAATTCATTTTTAATTACAGAATCGTTCTCAACGAAAGACTGAAGCTTATGTTGGCTTTGCATCAGTTAAAAACTTAGAAAACTTTAATTCCATTTTTTATTTTAATTCGCAAATTGTTAGAAAAAAGCTTAAAATAATCATTTAAGTTTGATAAAATTGATTGGAAAATTGAATAATTTCACTTTCGTTCTAATATTAAAATATCCATATTAAAACATTAAAAAATCTCGTTTAGTGCCTGTTTATTCTCCTAGAACACTAAAATTTTTCCAAGCAACAAATATCACGAGAAACACCCTGAAAAACCTTCAGTTCAATTATAAACAACTGGCATAACCGATGATATATTATTCTTTTCGAATGTCTGATTGATTTTTAATTTAAATTTTATTTTTTAAATTCATTTTATTTGAATTAATTTGGAATAGAAGACAAGATAGACAAGTGAAGAGTGGTTCAGTTTATCCTTTTATCATATCGAAAAACAAAGTGCAACTGCCTTCGACATAAGCATACCGTCACCAAAAGACCTGTCGGTATTGATGACCTAAAACATCGCTAAGTGGTACCCTAGTGAAAATTTCCAATCGTATTAATATAACCCGCATGCTATGAGCTAACCATTCAAAAAGGCAATTTTCAAATGCAAATATTCAAGGAATTCATTCATAAATAAGTATGTTTTCAAAATATTTTTGAATAATAAATAAGTGAACAGAAAACGATTCGAAAAATTAGGCGGAAATGAAAATGAAAATAAGAAGCCTTTGAAAAATATTTATTTTGCTTGTAAACTTTGAATTTCATTCTTAAATGAATTTTCTAAAAATATTACTGATTGAAATTGTAAATATCGTTGTCCAGTGGGTTTTCGTCATTTTACGGTTACCGTATTTGCTAATCAATTTTACTGAACTTTTTATCTTTATAATTTTTTTTTAGACTTTTTATCTTTATAATTTGCAAAATTGTTAAACTCTTATATGAATTCTTCCTTGTTTCCGAGTTTTGTTTTGTTAGGAAAATTAATTAAGCAGAATAGGAATATAAAGATAATACAATGGTGGAAATACCATGTTCGCTGCAGGAAGTCGCGTGTCGCATAAGCGATGGCCCATCTACTAGCGAATTGCTTCGACTAAAATCAATCATCTTAGACTCCTTTTCTTTGGCGAGAATAAATTTGTCATCAAAAGCGAGTTCCCATTAGTGCTGTAGAATAATTTTAGCAAGAGAAGGTTATTTTAGCAAGCAAGGGTCATACCGTCATAGCAATAACGAACAAAAGTGGAAATGCCATTAGAAAATGAATAAAGATATTTTCACTTCATTTATCCGTATGCATAAAATTTTTTTAAATCACAAAAATATTATTTAAAAACATCGCTCATTTCTCAAGAAGAAACATTTTACATTAATGATTTATGGAACCAGCAATCGATTTTCCCCCTTAATCGAGGCCCAAGAATTGAAATATAATTGAATAAGAAATGAGGAGAAAATAAAAAACGAAGTGAAAAAATGAATGAACAACTTTTAACGAAATATTTTCTTTATTAAACATTTTTGGTAGGATTTATCGATTTGGGATTTGGGATCAAGTTGTGCCAGGTCAAATCCGTGCTCCGTTTTTAATGGTTCCTCAACTTGACGTCAACGACGCCTCACTGTCGTATTGCTGAAATTATTTGATATAAATTTTAATTTAACTTATAAGAATTTAATTTCGCTAAGAAAATAAATTAATAAAATAAGCTGACAAGAGATTATAAAGCGATACAACATCGAAAATTATTTATATTTGTGAGCTCAATGCTGCAACGACCAACCATTTCAGATTAACGGATCCAATGATTGAAGTGATTAGGCATACTTCAGTTTATTCGCAGTTAACGAAAGATTCTCAAAGCTCGAACCATTCGTCATCACCAATGGACAATTCTTCAAATTTTCCGATATTTCCCACACCAACAAATCCAACTTCTAAAAATCAAAATCAAATCCTAGCAGCCGAAAATACAAATAAACTCAAAAAAAAGCCTCACAAAAAAGAAAAAAATGGAAGTAAGTTCTTATTTTTAATCACTCCACTCTTAGACCGATTTTTCGCAATTTCTTGCATTTTTTGGCAATAATTACCAATAATACTTCAGTCAATAATTACCAATAAAATTTCATAATAAATTTCATAATAAACAATCTGAAAAGTAAACATCGTCCATCGTAATAAGAAATAGAACTTCCAAATAAATAGACCTATCACTGCGGATCCTTCCTTATTACATGTTATTGTAATTAGTTCGGCTCAGTCCACTGGCTACAAAAATAAAACATTTCCAAGCCGATAGTTACTTGGTCATCTGAGTCCGTTATATTGCTGGGTCGTCTATATGTTCCAAAATTATATTCCTCCAGGTCTTGGTTATTCCCCATTACTTTTGACGTCACAGAACCTGGCAATAGCGAGAGTGGATGGACAATGGGGAAATAAGGTCTAACCAACATAGATGCTCTGTAATAAATTGCTACTGCAGATGGTGTACATAAATATAAATGAAATGCAGTCTGAAATAAAATATGAAATCCAATGTACACATAGATTCATTATCCTCACCTCGCTGAATGTTCGAACAACAGTAGAGTGGATGACCAACGACACCTCCTCACGCCTCCTTCCATTATATATTTGTATAAAGCCAGACTTTCTTAATAATTACTAACTATTACTTCGATGATTACTAAATATCGATAATTACTAAATGTCGCAACAAAGTAGATATAAAGATCCAAATGCCTTCATAGTTTTATTATTAAAAAAAAATATTTATTTTTATTAAGATTTATTGCACTGAATAAAGAAACAAGTATTCCAAAAAATGATAAGTGTAGGCCTCGAAATCTCACTCAAAGAAATGCAATAGATATGGGGAGTCCTCAATAAATTTTAAGACTACAAAGGTCCTCGACAAATATGTTTGAAAGGCTACAGCGATAGTCAAACTTCCACTGACAGGTGAAATTTCATTTCGGAAATTTCATTTTGCTTCTTACGAAAAATGTGTTGAAAAAAAATAATCGTGGGATTTTATTAATTTAATCCATAAATCCATATTAATTCTCGCGATATTTTAATGGATTTTTGCTTTTTTTTATGAAAAATTCGTTTTAAAAAAAATGAAATGTTTGCAAATCGATTTTATTTATTCAAATTTTATTTTCTAAAATACAAAAGATCTTTCAGAAGAAAAATAATTTTAATTTATTGAAAATAAAAGCCTTTTCAATGGCAGAAAAACTCTCATTTATCTTTTTCATTCCAATAAATTTCGAAATTTTTTTTTTTATTTTCTTTGAAAAACAAGACAATATTCAACTATAATAACACTGATAAACTAAATTCTGAGAAATCCATTTATACTTGACAATTTTTATTTATAATGCTTATCGCTTTTCTCTCCAGGATAGGATTTTTTATTAATTATATACTTATTTTAAAAATTTTTTTATTTTGAATGAGAAAAATGATGAACTTGGGAACCAAAGGCTTATCAATTGCTTGGCAAATGTGCAGTAATTTTATCTTCTAAGCCAATAATACATTAATATTATTCATTATATTATTATTTACTATTTATTACTTATTATTATTATTGTTATTATTTTTTTGTTGCTATCTTTTGCTATCTTTTCCATTATTATTATCGCTATTACCATTAATATTTTTATTATCAATTAAACATTAAAGTTTGCCTTAGCCAAATTTGCCTTAGCCAAATTTTAAAAATAAACTACAATCATCCCATATACTAATTATAAATATGATTGACTAATAAATCGCTTAGATTGTCATTTCAAGTATCGAGGTTCAGTGCCTATTCTTGGCAGAAGTAAGCAAATTTGTTATTAAAAAAAAACCGATGATGATGCCGAATACGATGAAGATCGAATGACCAGTTATACTTTTAACCTAAATAACTCTCAAGCAAAATCAAATACCCCAAATTAACATGCAATGAAGCAAAGCTAACAACAAAGTGCAAAGTAAAAGCTGTCATTAATTATACAATATCATCCTTTACAGTGAAACTGTCGTAATTATTCTATTTCGAGCCGTAAGGATCTGATAAATTTTTTTAAATGAACAAGAAAAACCTCTAATAGCTCTCACCATAATTGATTAAGCTGGTTTTACTGGTCATGATAGTAAGGCGTTTCCAAGCTGTTCGATCCAATGCCATCTCTGACAGTAGAAGCCGCTCCTTCTTCCATCGTCTAAATCCACATATCTGGTCTTCTTCTTCTTCTAACAGCTCTCACCATAACTGGTTAGGCTGGCTACAAGGGTAAGACGCTTCCAAGCGGCGGTTTGATGACATCGTCGACAGTAATGGAAGCCATTCCTTTTTCCATCGTCTAAGTCCATATATTGCTGGTCCACCTATACGTTCAAAATTTTTTCTTACCGTATCAGTCCAGGTCTTGATTGGCCCACCTCGCTTTTGACGCCAACCGTTACATGGTTTACCAAATAACGAAATATGCGTCAACTCTTGTAATGAACGGAGAATGTGCCCTAACCAGCGAAGGCGACGCTCTGTGATAATATTATTTATACAAGTGGTATTTGAACGAAGATGATGCGATCATGTGATATTTTATCCGCTCGATGGATCCATAATATGTAACGGGTCCTTAAACAAGAGTGGTCAAAGTAGGATAATATACTTCTTAATATACTCCACTCTCATTAGTCATGTCTCAGAACCATATAGCAAGATCGAACGAACCACAGCTATAAAAATGCAGACTTTCGTTTTTATGGTGATTTCACGACGACTCCACAAAGGTTTTGTCAACCGGAAGAACGCATTTCTAGCTTTGCTTTTCGTGATCCGATTTATAATATCATCTTTTGCCTGTCCATTTGGTATTAGAGTGGATTCAAGGTATTTGAAATCAGGCACTTCCTCAACCGGCAATGAATTTATAAAAAGAGGCATTTTATCAGCTTCTTGCACATAAGACGAAAAGACTTTCGTTTTATTTATATTGATCCTGAGTCCGATTCTTGCTGCAGTTTCTGACACGTTATTTAGATTACTTGCATTTAGTCATAACTATCAGCAAAAAGGACTATATCATCAGCGTATTCAAGATCTGTAATACGATGCTCTGTATTGATTTGGACACTTCTTGAGTGCCGACGAGCGATATCCATTATCCAGTCCATCGGATTGTGGGAGAAAGGACGCAGACAATGTTCTTATTTCGAAGGAGTCTGTCAGCTCTCCATATACACAGACCTGCACCGACGTGCGCTCATAAGATGCATTTATGAGTCAATGATTTTCTCTGGAACACCATCACGCTCCAACATGCTCCAAAGCGCCTCTATCAACTGAATCAAAGACAGCCGCAAAGTCGATGAAACACGTGACAGTGGGTTGAAGCGATGTTCCAACACCCTTCTTAACGTAAATATCTGGTCAGCACAATCACACTTCGGTCTGAAACCAGCTTGATTAGGGCGCATCCTGCTGTCTTTCCATAAGTCTGTTGAGTAGTAGGGAAGCAAAAATTTTTGCTGAGACATCTAGCAGGCTGATTTCTCGATGATTGTTGTCGTTAAAAACTTTCCTGACTATACCAATCCAAGTCTTCTTCGCCTTTAACACCATCCACCACAGAATTCAGTAAGTAATGAACTGTGTGTTTTTTATAGTAGGACGAAGAACGTAACCAGCGAAAGTGATGGTTGCACTGTTAATGCAAGTGGTATTTGAGCATAACACAAATTTATCCGTTCGGACCCGTAAAATTTATCGTAGATATGAATGGTCATAATGGAATGGAATGGAAGATAACTTCTTTTTTATTCCACTCTCATCCGCCATGTTGCAGCTTTATAATAAGATCGAGGGAACTACAACTACATAAGCAAAAATTCATTTTTAGTGATTTCGCGACGATTCCATACAGATTTTGTCAACCCGAAGATTTAACCCATTTTTAACTTGAAATTTTGCACAGCCGTTTGGAATTAGGGTGGATACAAGATTTCCTCAACATGCAATGAACTGATAAAAATGGGAACTTATAAAAATAGGTATATGGATATCAGCTTTTTATAAGAAAAAAAAGCTTTCGTTTTATTCACATTAATCCCATTCTCACTGCACTGTGTATCCTGTCACCTTTCTTGAGAAATGGGAGCAGAATTGTTTTGCTCCAGTCTTATATTTCTTTTTTCCATACGAGAAAATACATTTATTGAAGGATTTCTTCTTACATTATTTCTTCTTTTTTTGGCGATTCATATTTGCAAACAATGTGTTGATGCCTTGACAAATGATTTAGTCCGAAACAACAGTGCATCGGGGTGAAGCTTGGCCTCATTCCTTCATCTTATGATGCAATCTTTGATAGCATAATAAACACACCAATACTATCCGCATCATCTCATTGATCATTCCCCCAGTTGTTTTATGAAAAAGGCGGAAAAATTTTCGCCTAATCGAGCAGATGCTATGCTTTGGACTGATTTGCACATCTCTTAAGTGTGGCCCATGCCCATTATCCAGAATAATCTTTTCTCGGACCGTCATATTCCATCACTCTCCAAAGCGCTACTTTATCAACTGAATTGAAGGCAACTGCAAAATCGATAAAACATGTGATTTGCTGATGTTCCAGTGTTCCATCCTACTTAGCGTGAATATCTGGTCAATACAACTGTGAATCCAGCTTGGTTAGGGCATATGCTGCCGTACTATATAAGTTTTATTCAGCAGAGGGGAAGATTCCTAGAGATGTCAAGAAGGCTAATTCCTTATCACAATATGTCCTATTGTAAAAGGTTTTGTTAATTCAGAAAGAAAAAAATTAAGATTTTTGAAAAAAGTGACTTACGTATTCGCCGAAGGTTTCAAGAAATTAAACTTGGAATGTACAACTAGTTATAAGTTTTATTACTAAATTATAATATTAAATACCAATATAATAGAACGACGTGCAAAATAATTGTTAATTATTATAAAAAATTAAAAAAAAGGACGTATGTGAAAAACGTATTGTGAACAATGACAATAATCATTCCTTACCTTTACATAAGGAATGTGTAAAGAAATTTTGTTTATAATTAAGCGACCTTTACAAATTGACAATATTCTCACGGCTGAGAATTTACATAAAGAATGCCAATGTTCGGAGATAAAATATAAAAGAAAAACATAATTTTAAACATGGGAAAACGATTATTATTCAAAGGAATAATTATGAGGAATAATAATAATAATAATTAATAAGCATGAATATCAAATTTACCAAATTTTGTAAAATTATGTGATTTTGTGTTTTGTGAAATTTTGTGAATTTTGTGATTTTGTGATTTTGTGATTTTTTCGGTTTTCCTGATATGTCCTGTCATCTTAGGAATTGGAAGCAGAAATTGAATTGTTCTCCAATTATCTGGTATTATTTCATTCTTCCATACCAGAGAATACATTTGTTGAAGTCATAATAATATAAACGATGGACATTTTGTTGGCCTTAAATTTGTGAATGATAGAGTTGATTTCCTCTTCTATTTGCTGTTCGCAAATATATGATCCGGGATAACTGATGGCGCATTGCGGTTAAGTTTGGCTTCAAAGAAGTTTGGCTTCCTTTCACCTTATGAGAATAATTCTTAATACTCTTAACAGGTATACCATTGCTATACCGTACCATTTTGCTGATTCTTCTCCGAGTTATAATTGTGAAGAAGGTGGAATAGTTTCTTATTACTGCCTAAACAAGCCACCATCTCCATTCTCAAAGGTATCTCGGTGAAGCACCGATTTCTATTCACCGTACTATTTTATACCTGTTTTTGCAATTATTCGAAACATCCGGTAGTCATTACCTCGACAATCGCGCATTGTCAGACAACTGGACAGTTCCTTCCGATGCCCAACTAGCGTATTTCCCACTAGCACATTCCAGTATGAAAATGGCTTATTTTCGGAAGCATTCCTTTAGTTAGGACCAATATTCATCTGCCGTTCGAGAGATGCCACTGATGTTAAATCAATGAAGTGTTTTAATAATTTGGTTTTGAAATGCACTACCCCCGAATTTTTAGTTTGAGACATGGTTGAATCATCACTGTTTCTTGCAAGTTCGGTTTTATACGAATCTTAGCTCGAACCATAACATGGTCTGATCCATGAAGACTACCAGTTTCAATGCCCGATAAGAACGATTGTCTATAATGATTATCTAGAATTCTTCCAACGGCGACTGACACAAATCAATCTGGTTGGAAATTTAGTTATCCGGAGAGTTTGTTATCATTTCCACATGACTAGATATTTTCTCGGATGTCGAAAGTAAATTTTAGTGACAAAGAGGTTTTCGGCAAAGCGAAGGCGTTATCCAATGGCGCATTGGACTGCGATGCCATATTTGCCAGTTTACAGTTACCAAGTTTACCATGCTGACATCGTGGCGTGCATTCCAGTCTTCTCTGATTATGACCATGTCATTTTATTAGAAATTGAAGTTCCGCATAGAACTTATTCTTATTCCTATTGCAGTTATCTGCGCTTAAAGTTGGAGCAGTGATGACCGAAATATTGCAGAACTTTCCTTTGAAGCGAGCATAAGTTATCCACACTTTTTCTGAATATCGTGTGGACATCACCTGTTTCTTTCTCAGTTCACTCGAATAATTACTAATCCTAGCTCGTAGAAGAGGTACTAGTATACCACTGTGTTCGAATAACTCGGAAAGAAATGGTATAACGATTATCATGCTTGCGACGTCCATAAGCACTGACGCTTCTGACGCTCCTTGCTGCTACGGCCAATACCTTGTCGATATGTATATATGCTTAGAGTCGTTTTCCTTGGCAGGCTTCGAGTTATCGTGGCTCTCGAAGAAGAACCATATCCTTACGCTTTCTGCGGCCGTTTGATAACGCCTGGATTGCATACTTGTCGTACTACCGAGCTCGGAATATCATGCGCGTCAGAGGACGCGGACGCCGTATCAAGAACATCTGACCCTTTCAGCACAATCATTTGGAAATATAGTTATAGCTGGGTCCTCAGCAATCACCTGAATTTTTGCTATCATGGTAAGTATACTCGTGGCAAAGACAAAGGCAATAAAAAAAAATTAAGGCTGAAAAATAAACTAGAAAACAAAAAATTTGTTTAATTTATAATTAAATTTGTTTAATATATATATATAATATAATTAATATAATTTTAATTTAATTTTAATTTATATGATCCAAATTAATTATTATATAATTCAATTGATTTATTTTAACTTTCGTTTGAAAAAAATTTAAAAATTTAAATTTAGAATTTAAATTAAAGAGAACTTGCACTAGCTTATATTTTAAAAATAAAAAAACCTATTCATCGACTTCTTTTTGACAAATATCCCATAACCGAAATGATACGTTTTCGCGCTCATTCGTTACGTTTTTTTTATGGAACCAATCTTTATTTGGCCTTTTTTTTTAAATTAGTGTAGAATTAAATCTGAGAGGGGAGATATAAAAACACAGATGGCTAATGAATTCCTACAAATAAAAAAAATCTAAAGAGAGTCAGAATCTTCTTCAAACATTTGTGTATCTTGATAACCCACTCGTAATTTCTGCCACACTTCATCGCTCCTTCTAAAAATAAAATATGTAATTAAATTAGGGAAAAAAGTGTGAATATGCTTTCGCAAAATTAGAAAAACAGCACGCCAGCAAATTTTTACATAAAATTTTAACCCCAAAGCTTAAAAGAATATTCATCAGTGGATTATAATGGAAACTGAGAGATTTTAAGAAATTAAAAGAGCTTGGGCAGCTAATGAAAGAGAATTTGACGGGGTCAGAGGAGGGTGACCAAGAGGGGATATTTTTCAGTTTCACACATTCGTAAGCGTTAATTTCATTAACACATTTCATTAGATAAATAATTTTTCACGAAGCAAAACAATAAATCCTTTTTCTCGATAATAGTTTAGCAGTTAAATATTTAAACTATAATGAATTCTACTTTGAAAAGATTTAAATAAAACGAAATAAACAAAAATTAGAATAATTTAAATTTTTTAAACTTCGTTAATTAATTCAAAAATTTTATTCTCAACAAATCAAAAAAATAAAATAAAAAATAAATAAAAATGGGAGAAAAATTAAAAGTCAAAATAAGGCAATGCAAAAATGCAAAAAGCCAGAAAGTATTTAAAATTTTTGGGACTAAAATATATTTTCACTTCATTACATTCGTCCTTTTCATTTCAAATTTTTCACAATGCTATTTAACAATAAAAAAGAAAAAAACAGCGTCCCCGCCCCACGCGACCCCTTCGCCATCTTGCGGAGAACTCCCCGCGGGGCGCAACTCGTCAAATAGCCATCTCCATACGAGTTAGAGGAGCCAAGTCATTTAAATGATTAGCGTATCAAGTGCTGTTAGCGTATCGGGTCTTTTTGCACTTTTCTTGTTTACGAAGTTTAAAAATATTTGGAATGAGAGAAAAAGAAAAAGAGATCGGGATGAAATAGTACTGAACATCGACGAAAGCTTCGGGGGTGCAGAGAGAAAGGAATGGATGAAGGAGTATCGGAGTGACTACTTCGTCGTTTGTTCGGGTTTCGTTCGGCCTTTTTTTTTCATTGTGCTAGCAGTTGTGCGTCGTTTTTCCTATTGTCCCTTACTATTAATTAATTTTAATAAATTGCGACGATTGACAAATTAGAAGTTGTTTTATGCGAATCTTTTTTTACGCGGTTGCTAACATCAAAGAAAATTTGAAAATCGAGGAGAAGCGAGTTCGTCTTTTACGCGATTGTTATCTTCGATAAATTCAAGCTAATTCTGTTCGTTCAGCGTAACAAGAAAGTTCCTAATTCGCAATTGGCAAAGAGAACGAAACGCTAAATGTTGAGATTTTTCGTTGGTTCTCATTAAAAAAGGAAAATCGCGTTCAGCTTGTGACGATTAATCTCATTTTTCCTTTTTTTTCCTTTAAAATAAGCGTCTATTTGCAATTTTTATTCCACCGAATGGAACGACATATTCGAAAATAAAATTCTCACATCCTACAAAAAGACTTTTTCCTCGTGAAAAGTTTGAAAAAAACGAACGAAAGGGGAAAGAAAAATGCCGAACAATCGTAAGTTTTTTATTTATCTTTTATATGACAAATGTGGCAAACTGAGGAGCCAGCAGTATTTACTTGGCACTAAACGTGCCATTAAAGACAAGGGAGGCCCCAACTCGTTCTCGGCGATAGGTCTCTAATAGTCACAGTGGTTTTTGAAGGAGTTTCAGATAACCGTGCTTCTCGTATGATAAGTGGAAACTTCAAAGGATTCTTAAATTTGAGTGAAAGACAGATAGCTGCGCGATCTTTGGTAGACAGATGTCTGCTCATGCCTACTTTATGATAATTACGAGCATTGAACGACGCATTCCTGCACGTTTATTTGATAGGCTATGTTTTGAAAGGCAAAAATTGCGCTTTCTTAAGATAATTGATGCACTTTGGACAACATATATATTTATATAAATAGGTTTCATGATCTCAACTCGATTTTTGTTGTTTTTTAAGTACGCTGCGATCCGTTGATGAGTTTTTTTGGCCGGAAAAGCGAAGGTGTTTAAGAATATTTTCTTACTATTTCAGTATAATTTGAGTTGGTCAGTCGAATTAATTTTAATGGTACTTTTTAGGGCGCGAAAAGATTCCGGAAGGTACTTTATGTGTTGTTTGTTCTGATTTGGCAAGCGGTATTCATTATTCAGTAGCAAGTTGTAACGGATGTAAAACTTTTTTCAGGCGAGCGCTCGTTGTAAGTCCTTTTTTTTTAAATCGCTTTTCTATGCATAAAATAAGAAATATTGCTATTCTGCAGTCAATTGGTTATGAAAATACAAATGTCTTATTAAATTGTTTATAAACTTATTCTCAAATGCATTTAGAGAAGTTTCATTATAACAAATAAAATTTATTTGAATGGATTTATTTAAATTTATTTAAATTTAAATGGGACCAAAATAAAATTAATTTTCGATTTATCACTGTTTAAATTTATTTGGAAATTTATCTTATTAACTGTTTTATATTAAAATTAAATATTAAAATTAAATTTTGTTAATATTAATGTATTAAAATTTTTTATTTTAAGATATCAAATATATTAAATATTTTCATTAAATTAAATTTAATTAAATTTGATTTTTAATAATATATTAAATTTTTTCTTAAAAAATTTTTTTTCAAAAATTTTGAAAATATTTAGTGAACTTAATTTTCTTTTATTGGCTCATTAATTAATTATGAGTACTAATAATGTTGTTTACGTAATAAAATATTTTTTTATTTATTGCAGAATAAGCAAGCATTTCACTGTCAATTTTCCGATGATTGTATCGTCGATAAATGTTAGTTAAATGTTGGATTATTTTAAATTCATAAAAATTCTTATGAGATTTATTCTCGCCTTATTTTTTTTCTTATTAATACTTTCAAAAGTTCTTTTTTCTTGGCAAAATTATTCAAGAAAGAAAGTTGGAGTGAAAGAATTTTTAATTTATTTGTTTATTGAACATTTTTTATTTATACTAAATTCAGAAAGTTTTTTCCAGTCCAAATGGCATTAAATTTTTCTTTTCATATTTTTCAGCTGTTCGATGCGGTTGTCGCAGTTGTCGTCTTAAGAAATGCTTTCAAATGGGTATGGATCCTAAAGGTTTTTTTCTCTCCTTTTTATATTTATATTTAAATTTAATGAATGATTCCATTATTCTTTCTGATTCTTTATAATGGTAAAAAAATCCAGTGAAAATCACCGTCACAGAAAAAATTTTACTTTGATTACAACAATTTTAAAGTAAATTACAACAGTTGAGAAAGAAAATTTGTGTTCATTGCGTTCAAAATTTTTTTTCGATTTTTGGAAATGACGCAAATTTTTCTTTTAAATATTCTAAATTTTCGTAGATTTGTAGATATATGAAAAGGTATTTTGAGATTATTTTATAATATTTTGATGATGCTGAATATATTTAGTGAATTTAATTTTCTTTAATTGGCTCATTAATTAATTTTGAGTACTAATAATATTGTTTACGTAGTAAAATATTTTTTATTGCAGAATAAGCAAGCATTTGACCGATTCTTCCATTTGACCAATCAAGATTAAATGGAAGAAGGTTAAGGAGGTTAAGAAAGAAGGTTACATGTAGAAGCTAATGAGCAAAATTTAGCTATTCAACATGACCGCGACAAAATTCGTTACACGAAGAGGAATAAGAAAATTAAAGACGAACAAACGATGGAAATCGTCGATTTCATTAATAACAAATCGTTCGTGAAAGAAGAGATTGAATACAGTCCAATAAGCAACAAGTAATCACTTATCACTTTATTTTAATTTTTCATTAAATATATTATAATCATAAACTGTGAATTATTTCTGGCAAAATTCAAAGTGAAATCAAAACTTTTGACTGTTTATTGTTTATCCTTTTTTTAAATATTTAATAAATTATAATATTTATTTAATAAATTATAATTAAATATAAATAGTATATCATTTTATTATCCTTGCCACCAACTATTTTAAGCACTACTGATGAAATCAATGCGATGTGTAGTCCATCGTCAAGTTCAGTTGGTCAGGCGCCTGGAAGCAATGGTTTATTAAATGAACATGATGTTCAAGAAATTCAAGTAATTTTATTTGATGGGGAAAGATTGCACTGCAGCTCATAAAATTCTTAATCCATACAAATGAATAACTGTAAGATGAATTTTATGGTCTGTCGCTTATTAACTGGTTATTTACAATTAAATATTTTATGCCATTTTTTTTAGTTTTAGTTTTGTTCTACTATCTGATTTCAAATTTTTTGAAATAAATGAAAAAATTTTGGTCATTCCACATTTAGAATATAATACATTATGTTCCTCGCTTAAATTTAGCAAATTAATTATCAAGGGATTACGAAGTACTTTGCTTAACATCTCTTAACCTCTTGTTTAAGTCGAACTAGTAAGAATTAGAAGGAATAAACAATATCTTATTTCTGTTTACAAGATTTTATTCGGTATAAATTATCATATAAATCTAAAATATGCTAATTATTATATTCAGTTTGAATTCTAATGGTGTTTATAGAGCAAATGTCCAGTTTTTCGTTAGAAGTTTTAACTTAATGGAACAAGTTAACTTAGCTCTTGCCCGATTTATCTCCAATTTTAAAAGGCAATATCTTATGAAAAAAATTGTATCTTCTGTCCAATATTAATATTAATAATTTTTTTTTTCCTTTTTCACTTTGCTATTTTGTTTTTTTTCATTTATATTCCTTTGAATTTTTTTTAATCCTACACATAGCTTTATGCCCTGCTTGCTTTGTAGTCAAATAAATAAATTGCAGGTAGAAATGTCAAATGCGCTGAATGTACTGCTTAATTTGGAGCGTAAGATAAATATAGTTCGTGAGGTTAACAAATTTGCAGTTCATACATCAGTGGCTTCTTGCATGTATGATCGTCGGCTATTAGAGGATGAAATTTGGATGGCAACACATTCGGTCCCTTCTCCTTTGGTAATTTAAATCTACGAAAAAATTTTCATGAAAAAAATTAGATTCTCAATCCAACATAAAAGTTTGCGAAGCAGTTTTTGAGAAAATAGATCTGATGCAACGATGCAACGTTTCTATATGTCTTGATGAAGTTCGTTTTTTAGTCGCCTTTGATTAATCCAGTTCCGTGCGACAGAGAAAATATGCGTGAATGGTTCATAAAAGATCTCACACTTATGATTGAATGGGCCAAGTGTCTTCCACAGATGGGTCAATTATTGCTTAATGACAAGGTATTATTCGATTTTTCGCTTGTGCAAAGCGTTTATATGCTGGATAGTGCATTTCTCTAGCAATGCCAAAATTGATCAGATTACAACTATATTTACCAATATTTATCTCAAAAATTTTGATATCTTTTTGTTAAAACTTTCAGCTGGCATTAATTAAAGCTTTTGCGCCGATCTTTCCTCTAATACAGCTGGTTTATTTCTCTTATACATGTGAAATGCAAAATATGTCAAGAAATTCAGTTAACACAATCGATTCATCGACACTTCAAACATTGCAAAGTATATTATATGGGTAAAATTAGCCTAAGCCTAAGCTTATGGTCGTGGTATTAATAAAGTGAAGAGAACAATCCTATAACTAGAATCTGTCGAGATTCAAACGATGTTATTGAATAATGTTATCAATAATGATTTATAAATTATATCTTTAATGAATTAATGAATTACATAATTCTTTTTCATTCATTTTTATTTTTATGTACTTTGTATACTATCAGATAGAGTTTTACAGGATCGCCATTATATTCAAATGAAGTCGACCAAGTACCTTCAATAGAGAAAAAATTTTCAACTGATCGTTTATGGTACCCAGATGGACGATATCTTGAAAGAGAAGACAGATCGGAACTGCCAACCAGGTAAGAAAACAAATTTTGCTTCTTTTTGAGAAATTAAACTCTTTTTCTTATTTCAGAGATAAGTGATGAATCATCAAATTTTGCTCGAAAATTTTTAAGAAAAGTCAGTTCAAATTAGTTCAAATCAATCAAATGATTTAAAAACTTATTATTTCTGCTTGATTTTTCATTTTTTATTTTCATTCATTTTATTGCTCTTAACGAAAAAAAATTTTCAGTAGTCAAAAGCAAGTTTTTATAAATGCTCTTCTCATTGATGGTGTTTATCGTTTAATCCAACGTCAAAAGCTTTCAGAAAATCATTTAGTGTTGTACAAATTGACGCTTTTCTTCAATCCTCGTACGTTTTCATTTAGTTATTTATTTATGCAACCAAGCAGAGCGGTGCCATGTGCTTGCATTAATAACAATACGACAAAGTATCAAATGAAACAATGATTGCCAAATTAACAATGTAAAGAGAAATAATATAAATAAAGGGGAATTACAAAATAGACCAAGTAAATCAAGCTAAATATTTTAGTGACAGATTATAGAATGATATGCATATCAAGACTTCCTGCGTAACATAAAGCATTTAAATACTATCACGGCTGATATTACTATATTACTCAATTTTTTTTTTAAAATAGGGAAGGATGCAGAAACTGCGTCATTCGGCAGCTTATTGCAGTAATTAATGTTTTTAATAAAAAAAATCTTAATTTGTATCTTAATCTCATGTGTTCTTAATTTAATATTGCATTTATATCAAATTTTATTTTTAATAGTTTCAATTTTATATTTCGATTTTTTCTTTTTTCTCATATTTTCTCATTGGAATTCATACCATTTTTTGAAATGAGGATCACCAGTTGTTTGTAATAAAACCGTTGCCATCTTATTCTTTATTTTAAAATTTTTTATAAAATATTTGGTCTGTATACTATGATTATTTAAAACTCTAAAAACTCTAAATTTAATTTGTCAGGTATTTAACAACAGAATTTCAAAATAAATTTGCTATTTATTATGATGTTATTTTTATTCTTTTATATATGCCCTAATTTTTACGAAATTCCAATTTCTTTCTACCATTGTTTGAAGTAAACTTATTCGTTAAATGAGTTATTGTCTAATAAATTTTGACAGAAATCAGATTAATGAAGGACAAAAAATATCTTAACAAGTTTATTAAAATTATTAAGAATCCAAGTCATGACTAATGTGATATAATAAGTAATGTCAATTTATACCTCATTTCTTTTTAATGATAATTTTATCATTAGATGAAGGAGATAAATGAGAATTCTCAAAATATCTAACAAAAAATTTTAATTATCTTTTTATTATGTAGGTCAGGTAAAAAAAAAAAAACTTCCATTAATTACGGAGTAAACGAAGTACATTAATTTATATTCTAGATGCGGATGGACTAAGTTCTCCTGGTAAAGCGATGGTCACTGGTGAAAGGCTAAAATCTCTTAATTATTTGTTCGCACAATTCAGTCAAGATTTTCCTGGCAAAGGTGCAGCTAATCTTTATGCTGATTTATTGTTGATGACTGCCACTTTAACAGTTAGTTTTATTTCTTTTATTTTTGTTTAATCCATTGCATGCATTCCAATCATTAAAAATGAATTTGACCGAATTTTGCCGATGAACTAAAATCTTTTAAAATTATAAAAGTAGAAAAAGGATGAGTAGAGCCACTATAGAGTTAGTAAATGTACAGCACATAAGTAACTGAAGTCGAAAAAGCTTTTTTAAAAGAATATTTTTTTTAAAAGGAGAGAATTTTGATATTATTAGAATGAATATAAAAATTAATATAGGTTTTATAATTTCATTTGTTTTAATAATTTTTCATTAATAAAGAATTAAAAAAGGAGTGTATGATTTTATATATCATTCTAAAGCTTATTTCATGCTTTTTCTTTCTATTTAATCTATTTTAAATATATGCTACATTTTTATCTGTCTTTTGGCCTTTGAAGTTAACATGACAGAACAAGAATCTCGCCAAATTTTCATCTATGAATTCGAATTCAGCCATGGTATAACATAAACGGCTCGAGACATCAATGGAGTTTGGGACCAAAGAAATATTAACAAAATATGCAAAGTACAACGATATTTCAAAAATTCTTTCCTTGAAAAGAATGAAGATATAACGGTCATCTAATCCACTTATAACTCTTTGGGAACTTGAAAGAGAACTAGATAACAGTTTTGGAACATTAGGGTCGAATTGGAAAATTGAAGAACGTTTAGCAAGTAGGCATCACATTATGAATTCTTTCAAAGTGGTCATAACGATGAAGTCGATGGAATGCATCAAATATTACATCTTATGTGTCCAGCATTCGCCATTAGAAAAGTTCAATACTCTTGCACGATAACATCTCGCATTACCATCGCAGCTAAACGAATTGGGTAGTGAAACTCTCTTATACATTCTTCATCGGACATCTCACCAGTCGATCAGTTTTTTTTATATTATTGACAGTTTATTGAAAAGAAAACCTACAACCACTGAACAACTAAAAAAATGTCTCCGAAGAATTCTTCGCTTTTTGAACTTATCACGCCAGAATCAATTTTCTTATATCTTTTTAGAGTGTAGATTTCAACAGTTTTTTTGGTTAATAAAATATTTTGTGAGATGTGTATGATTTTAGCGTTAATAGTTAAAAAATTGCACTAATTTCTCGATTGCTTCCTATTCCAACGTGAAACATCGATTTTTCTTGTTTCATTTTTTCTTCCTGTACTTGAGTATCTAGAATACTGATTGTTGAGAAAAATTTGAATAGAAAATTGAATTTGAATGATTTTAAATTTTAAATATGGAAGAAAGCGAATTTTCGATTAATTTTGAAAAAAATTTCAATTTTTTTCAAATTTAAAAATATAGAATAAAGTACATTTTACATTTTCACTACATTTTAAAAAAATATTTATTATTAATCATGTATTAGCATAAAACACCATTGTACATTATAATTTATCTTATATTATTACACATATTCAAAGAAAATTGAATTGTTAAAATTTTTATGAATTCAAAATAATTATTTCTTCCTTATATTCTTCTAAGAATCTTTTTCTGACAGTTCGCACCATTACTTCTCAGCTGACTATAAGGGTAAACGTTTCCACTCGATATGATGCCATACCGGAGAGTAAAAGAAGCCACTCCTTTTTCCATTATCTAGGTTCATATATCGTTGGTTCGCTCTTTCAGGATTTTCTCTGACTGTATCAAGTTCGATTGGATCAGTCGATTGATCCTTCTCGCTTTTAGCCTTCCATCACAGGTCAGTCAGCGAGATATGCATCACTTCTTGAAATAGGCGGACACATTTAACCAGTCTAGTCGACGATCCTTGACTTTGACATTGTTAATGTAGACGACATTTGAACGAAGATGGATATAATCATGTGAGATTTTATATGCTCTTCGAGCATGTAAAATGTGCCTTAGACATAAAGGTCGGCAGCTTCAAAACATTTCCCACTCTTGACAGTGTTTCGCAGTTGTATAATAAGTTGGTATACAGCCAAATAGAAGCAAATTGTTACTTGTTATTTTGAAAGAAATCTATAGATAATCTATCATTATCGCGAAATGGCAAAAGCAAAAAGGCAAGACTATTCTTGGTCGCCCATTTCCAGTTTTTTTTGGTGCTTTCATATTTATTGGGCCGTCTGTCTCGACATCTGGATCATCTCCTCTTCATTGACTGACTGATAATTAACTTGCTGATAAGGCAAATGCCGGTTTGGATCCATTTTTATCCATAGGTTGATACCTGCCACCGAACAATATTGACGCACATTTTAAAATCATGAAAATTCCCTTGTTAAACTCATCTTCATTCATCTTTGATTGATCACTAATTTGTTGACAGGCATACTAATTGGTGATTCGAATTCATTTTTCTTACGACCCCATAGTAACTTTTTTGCCTTCGCAATTTCGCGAATCATGCAATTTTCAATTTTTAAAGAAATTCGAGTCATTCTGTTTTTATGCTTGGAATGATATCATGGATTTTATCAACGAATAGTTAATTTGTTTTTTAGCGAGTTGCATCGTTTATAAAGCGGACGTTTGATATTTCGCACATATTTGGCCCTTCAAATGACTTAATTGATCAATTAATTATTATTGGTTTGTGATTATTTCAAAGACGATGGTATTTTTTCCTTTTTAAATGTTTTATTCTATTCTTTATTATTTGATTTATATATATCATAAATTAACGCGGGTTATAATAGTTTAATGTTAGATATGATCTAATATATGAAATGAAAATCGTTTTTTTGTTTAGTGGAGAATTTATGTATAAAATTGGAAAAAATTGTGGAAAAGCTTAAATTAAACAAGTTATATTCAGTTTTATTCTTTGTAAATGTTACAGTGCTATTAAACTGAATGTTCTAGACTTAGGCACTGCACAAATATTATTGTCATTATGGCTGTGTTTCTTATATTTTAAATTTTTTCGTGAAACAAGAAATTTTCCTTTGCCTTTGGAAGTATGACTCGAAACAGTTTCAGTTCATCCGGTGATGTATGCTTTATAGCCAAGTCAATCTGTCATTTCATTCATATTTCTTTCCATTTCACGTCTGAATTTAATATTTAATATTTTTTATAAAATCGAAATTGTTAATTTATTTTTCACTTGGCTTATTGGGTCTTGTGCTTAGAATTAATGACCTTTCAGGCAATCTTGCTTTTTAATTCAGACTATTTGCTAAAAGTTTTACCGTCGATTCCGTTCCGGTTATTTTTCGTATGAAATGAGAAATGAATTTTTTTAAAAAGGTAAATCTGGTTTATGACTTTATGGCTTTACTAAAGGTTTTTAACAAAATTATTCTTGGGAAATATGGGAAAAAAATACCATTTGGAAGAACTGTTTCATTGGTTGAAAAATGTCTGTTTCTGGTAGACTCTTGACTTACGAGTTAGTCAGATTTATTAATACTGGTGATTTCGTTATGTAATATTATTGTTTAATGCTTCATTTAATATTTTTATTTGTGGGCGAAAAAAATTAATTTTTATTTTATGTTTAAGGTTATAAAATTATATTTTTTTACTATTTTTCCTCAATGATATTTTATAGGCAGAGGAAGCGGTTTTTTGAATTTCTTTTTGATTGCAACTACCTCGAAAAAGAAACTTATGATAAGTTTTATTACCATTTATTACCATTTTCAGTTTCATTTTCACCTACATTTTGGACGAATCATAGAGGAAAAAATTTATTTCTTTTTTTTCTTTTTTATTATTTGGTTTTCACGTGGTTTTTATGTGCGAATTTATGGGTTCAGTGTTTTTTATTTCGTCATTTATCCACAGGATCCCTAGCATTTTGCATTAGCGAAGATCCATTTGTACAGAATATTTTATAATATTGTTTTTTCTCATGTTTTCTTTCAATTTTTATGTTTTAAAATTTGAATTATCAATGTGATTTCAATTTCAATCAATTTGAATTATTATAGTATTAATAATAGTATTTTTTCCCCCTTAACATGGTTCATTAACGAAGTATTTGCTACCTTTATCATTTGCTAAATTTTTTTTTTTTCTAATGCTCACCATTATCTATATTTTCTATAATTTTGATGAAAGCACCTAACTGTAGAAGGCGGATGAAAATTTCAGTATCAACATTTTAGTAGAGAATTTATCTTCACTTATATTTGTATGGTTATAGTAATGAGTTCTATGCATGTGGAAAAATTAAAAAGAATTTGTGGTGAAATTCAAGTCTTATATTTAATTAAATTTTATTGAAATTTCCTTGGATGCGTTCTTAAATTCCCTTATGTTTCTTGAAAATCGCTAAATAGGGATAAAATAGGAAAAATAGGAAAAAATGCAAATTATTTGACTATGTTTATTGCTTTGAGGATTTAAAGATTATGTTTTGTTTGTTGATTTAAAGAAAAGGATAAGTAATATCTTGTTTTGGTTTTATTTCATCCTTTTTCGTTTTACCAGTTATATAATTTTTTTTTTTAATGAAAAGAAAATTAATATCAGTATAACAAAAAAAAATTTGGCGTGAATTTTAGGTTTCCTTTTCTTAAGAAAAATTAGCCCACAAATGACGACAATGTCTCTCAAAAGGGCTTCTTTCGAGGTTGTTTTGCTTTATTTTTTCATTACATGTGGTAAATATTTTCTGTTGCAAATTGCAAGTTTTAAATCTAATAAAATTGTTCTTTCAAATTGTCAAATGCAAAAGGAAAATTATGTATTTATTTTTAAGTCCATTTTATAAAGGTATTGGTAGCAAAATCAACCTCAGATTGCGATAAAACTTCTAAAATAGCAAAAAACTCGATTTCGAGAATTAGCAAATGTTGAGTCAAGCAATAAGAAAGGTTAAAGGTTCCGTGAAGCGAGTTAAGATCATTTCGAAAATCAAAATGCTCCTATCAATTTTAAAGAATGTTGTTGAGCGTCGATATCACAAAATAAAACGGCTGCAAATGTGTGTCACAGAACCGAATGGTTAATTGCAATGCATGGATTTATTCAATTATTATATCACAAAATATAAAGGAAAAAATTTTCTGGTATTAACGAAATATACCTAATTTTTCAGTGTTTCAAAGCTTATAGAGACAAAGATTGTTGCGAGGAACGAAATACAATCGGTGTAAAATTTTTGTTTTTTGTATGAATTAAATGAATGAACGACAAAAAAAAAATTCTTTTCTGCTATACTTCAATAATAATTTAAACTAGTTAAAGTGATCCTCATTACCGTTGTTCGTGTTTTGAAGTATGTGAACGCTCTCCCTTTGTGGTAGAACTGTCTGTGAATTTAGCTGGAGAAGCATATAGCGTTAGAAGTGCCCGAACCACGCGGATTTTTAATGATAGTCCTGGATAATCTTTGTGATGAAAAGAGGAAGAAGCCTTGCTTGGGCTATCAAAGGTCAATATTTTCCGAAATATAGGTTTATCAGTAAAATTCCCCGATTGCTTTGCTAGTCATCGCTTTGAAGGCCATCAATCTTTGATTGCGTATTTTATCTAATAGATGGTTACCAAACTCTTTGCACCTAGAGGCATATTTTTGTAAAGGGAACTCATTTCTGGTGATAAATAAGAAGTTGTTTTAATTTCGGGTCTGGATTTCGAACTTGGCCAATTTAATATTTATTAATAATCAAATTGAAAAAATATTGTTAATTAAAGTTTGCTTACTTATATAGTTGGCTTTGCTCAAAAAAGAATAAATATAAAACGATAGAAAAGTTTGGCTTCGTTAGCAACAAATAAGACGTTTTCAAACGTTTCCAAACTCCTCAATGCAAAACCTTATCCTAAATATTAATATTAATATTAAAATATTTCAAAAAATATTAAACATTGATTCAAAAATTTGAAAATATTAATATTAATTTTAAAAATTTTCAATTCATTTTTTTATACCACATGACCGAGAAAAATGAAACTTTTTTTGTTCAGAGTATATGAATTACAAAGCAGAAACACGAATACTCGATAAAACACGAAACAAAGAAGTCGTACAGGACTAGTCAAAAAAGAAAATTATTGAAAAATTTTTCAAATACGTCAGTTTCATTTTATTTAGATAGTGGCTTTGACAGTCACGAAGCCGCACATGCCTATTTTCCGTCTGGTGTACATGCCTATTTTCCGCCTAGTCTTTGGATGATTTGCTAAAATTTGTGGCACATTATAGGCTTACATGTGACCGTTGGATGTCTTTTAGATGATATGTATATATGGTAGATCCACTCCATCAATCGTAATTATTTTTCATCACCACATTTCTCCAGTTCAAATGACATCCTCGCTGTGGGTGCGAGTTATATGAATGACTCCATGTATCGTTCCCTTTTTGCATATAACTTGGTGTCACCTATGTAGAAAAGATCACTGATGGTAGTTCCGCTCAACTTCTATATCCACTTCTCATGATTGTCTGAGTGGTTTAGACCAATGTAAGAGAGATAAGGCATCAATTTGATATATATTGCACTTGATGATCACTTCTGCAAGCTGCTTTAAGTTAATTTCAATTGTCGTTTTCTATAATCCAATTAAGTTCTTGATGAAGATAATAGGATCTTGTTGACTTTATATAGAGCCAGGCAGACATTCATTGCGTGTTGCACAAGTTTTCAAAGTCAATCTAGCTTGGCATCAGATATATATATCGACACCTTAAGGTTTTGAGCAATTCTTCTACCTAGGAGTAGTTGTTCTAAGCCTCTAATGTTCTTCCCAATGTATCTCTAAAGTATGCTTATATACTGGTTCATATGGTCTTGTAATTTGATGGCTATGCTTGATGGTGCGTTGTGGGAGATAAGTTGTTGATGGGTGGTTGATCTTGTTCCCTTACGAGGATCTTTCATAATCAATATTATCCTTCCTTAATCAATCTCGATGACAGCCTGCCGAAAGAATGCAATTCATCGGTTTTGTTAGATGTTCATGGAAGCTATTATTTTCTTCAGCCAACCGGAGGATTATGTCCGAACCAGCTGTTGTCCTACTTTTTATGTGCTGTTGGATGCTTACTATTATGATTGTGATGATAGTTGGTTTCTGGTCTGGAAAATTGCTGTGGGTCCTGCAGTTACTTTGCTGTTTGGATCTTCTTTTTCTCATCTGCTCTGTTCGAATAGTGTTATACTGCAGTTGAACATATCTTAGATGATTCTAAGGAACTGGATATCTTTTTGGTTTCTGCTTCTTTAGTGCATCGTCATAGTTGATGGCCAGCTACTATGAATGTTGTCAGTTGATTCTGTTGGATTTCTGAAGGAATGTAGCACTTGTATTTTTTTGTATTTATTGTATTTTTTTCATTAAATAGGTTACATCCTTGATCTCCATTGCTTCTATAGTTGACTGGTTTCTCTGCATTGTGATTTACCCTAATCTTGTTCTCCAGCCTCACTTTTCAAGGATGATATTCATTCCTTCTTGGTTCTAAATCCAAGCATTTCCAGAATTACAGCCTGTGTGACGTACAGGAATTCATTGGTTTATTTTATTATAGGATTAATTATTTAAAATTAATAGATTAATTAATAAATTATTTAATAAGTAGTCGAATTTAATTAATTTTATGAGGAAAAAAATTTTTTTTTAAATATATAATAATTAAAAATAATACTTCTTTTATTTTACCTATTAAATTCGACTAATTTAAAGAATTTTTTGATAATTTTAATTTTGTGGTAGTAGGAATTGTTGCCTGAAAGACTCTATCATTTATCAATATTTGCCATAATCGAAGATTCTATTTATTCTTACTATTTCATCAGTGGCAAGATAGTCAGTGAGAAATGAGAATAGTGGCATGCTTCATCGTTGGTAATGTCGCTAAAATGTAAAAGTAAAATATGGTAGTCAACGACACCTTCTACAATCTGCGTGATGTTGACTTATATTACTAATTCCAATTAGCTTCCTGTTAGGCCAAAGAATGAACGCTCTCAAAAAAAAGATTTATTGGGCTTATTCGTTCCTGAATATATGCAAATTTTTATGCATATATTGGGAATATTGGGGATAGGATGGCTCAGTGGGTTTTTCATTTCGGAATGCCTATGCTGAAATTTTATTCCCCGCAGGATTGTCCAGTGCGACAAGCCAGTGGAATGAGTTTAGCCAGTAATGAAGAGAAATCTTAAAAAAAAATTTTGCAAATTTTTATGCAATATTAGAATGATTTTCTCAATTTTTGCCTTTTTTGTCTTTGCTTTTAATATACAGTAACATTTTCTACAATGTTCACGTTATCTTGATTGGATTTTAAGTGGGTCAAAAAGCCCATTTTGCGAAAAATAATGAGTACCAAAAGAGTAAAATAGATTGTTAAAAGTTTCTATAATTGATATTGTCGCTGGTTTCTACCACTTTGCTTTGGCCTTAAATTATTATTTAAAACTTTGATTTTTTAATTCTTAGAATAGAATAGAATAGAAAAATTTTCCGAATTATCAATTTTTTGAGCCATCCGTTCGAATTTCGTGTTATTTAGATATGAATTCGCTACTGAATTCAAGCTAAAGAGTGAAATAGCTAAATCAAAAAGCATTCTTTTCTTATTCTTTATTTGATAAAATAACTTAAATTTATAAATAATTTATAAATAAAAACTTAAATTTGGTCGAATCAAATATTTAGAGCTGACCATTTCTGGTTAGGCGTGCTTCACCAACTTTTAGCATGATTTTTGTTATTTCAGGATAGAAATGTAGGTCAATTGTATGATAAATGTAGGTTTTAATTAGTTGATCATCGTTGTGAAGGATATAAATACAAAATTATTTTCAAATAGCTCAATAATTTTCCATTTTGATAACAGTTTAGCTACAATGAAATCTTTATTCTTTTTTGTTTCATCTAGAAGCCTTTTATTTTGAAATATGAGGTGTGAAATATTCATTTGAAAATATTTCGATTTATTACTGCTCGGGCTAGTAACTGATTTAATGTGATGATACGAAGAATAGATTACAATTGTAGATAAAATATATAACCATAGTTATTCGAAAAGTTGATCGCTCTCGGTTTTATATCATGCTGATTTTATCTTCTCCATCATCTTTATAGTATTCATCGAGACATTTGCAGTATTTCTATTTTTTTTCACTGAAAAAAGATTCACTCATTGTTATCCATTCGCTGACGGGCTTCATTTTTATTTTAGTTGATTTATATATTTATTTTGAATAAGTTGGGTGAATTATGTTTCTATAAAAGTATCAAAGAGATGGCAATGATGAAAGGACAGAATTGTGGAATTATTAGTTTTCTTGATTCCAATCTGAAATGAAATATAAAAACGGTTTATTCTTTAGTATGAATTTCATGGGCATGGGCTTAGATTTTAGTTGATTACTAATATTTTTATTCAAATTCAGCAGGAATTTGAATTTTGCAACGCGATTCATTGCCTCATCTTCTGTACCACCTTAGAATAATTCGTTTGCCAAGATTTTGTTCGGCAAACGAGTTAGTGCTCCAAATGTTTTCTTCATATTTTAGAGAAGTGTATCTTTTCGCTATATTTGGAAATGCTTGCTGCTTCGCATCTTCAAAATTTCATTCAAAACACAAAATGCGATAAGATTCTCGATGGGCATTTATTTCCGTCCAATAATAATTTGGCTTTTATCAGCAGTAAAGATATTGCGGTGGTAACAATAGTTGAAGAAATTGGCGATAATTATAAACTGGTTGCACTCGGTGCATTAAATAAATGCAACAATAATCAGGTGAGTCATATTACTGGATATTAATATCATAGAAATTATAGACTAATGGGATATCTTTTGGGATAAATCTCAAAAAAGCAACTTTTATCTTCGAATAAACCAGCCAAAACTTACTTTTATATCATACATATTTTATCCATTATTCAGTATCTTTTACAAATTAGACCTTTCGTTACTGTCGAAAGAATTTTAAGTGTTCTAATTCCAATGCACATCGCATTAATGAAATTAATAACCTTCATAAGTCGGATATTCAGGTTAGAGGCAAGTTTCAGAGAAGATTGCAGCATGCTCCAAAATGTTATGGCTAAGGTAAAAAATAATGAGGAATAATAACCTGCTGAAGCGCCTCAGGAATTTTAATATCACCTCTGAAACAGCCGATACTTACAAAAGAATCCCCAGAATTCCAAAATGAACAAATTCGATAAAAACGGTTTAGATATCGAGAGACTGTCAGAAAAAAATTCCAATTATTGGTAAATTATTGGATATCTCTAGGAAAATTTTCACTTCCTTTATTTTACTTTGGGTAGAGTTGGGGAAGTACGTGAGATGCGCTCTTAGCAAACCCGATCTTAAGAACGCAACAGGTTAATTAAATCTCAACGCTAAAATTATTGAAATATTTGGAATATTATTTCAAGTTTCAGCAACTTATCGATATAGTTTCCTTTTCGATTCCTTTGCATATTTCATCAGTTTTCCTTTGATGATGTTCCAGAGAAGATGATTAAATTTCCTGACCAGTGTACAAAAATTTGACCAGAGTACCAGTGTATGTACTAGAAATCCTTTTAAAGCAGAGCTGGCGTACTTTAGGTCCACTTGTCCACTTTTTGCCCTGCTGTGCTATAAATTATAGATACCGCTCGCCAGTATTAAAGAGATTTTAAAAGAATTGAATAGTTGATGGTCCTTTTGCTGGTATCTATGAGAAATTATAATAGATAGTAGAGTGTATTCATAACTAGAGCGAAAATTTGTTCCAGATAAATATGATAAAATGAGATCTCGCATTATGCATCAAATTTTTGAAAACTTATGCAAAAATATCAAAGGTTAAAAAAATACCAATTTTTTATACAGCAAAAATTTTTCTGGATTGATTTTTGGACCAAATTCTTGGACCAAGCAGTAGGACGAAATTTCTTGTTTTGATAGCTGCGGCTAAATATGCTTTTTTCAATTTGGTGAAGGAATTGCATAAATAGCTTCAAAATGAAAAGACTATGAGATGCAGTGCGCGCAATTATATGGTTGATAAATATGGTCAGTGAGATTTGAATAATATTAAGATCTGCTTTTGACCACCTGTACAATTCCATGTGCTTACTGATTTTATGTAATTTTATGCTGATAATGATAATGCTCACATATTTGTGTCTTCCTTATATACTCCTTATATACTACATCTTTATGTTCATCATATATGTTAGCTATTCTTCAACACCACAGGAATTGACCCGTACCTCACGTGTTGAATGACTTTTAGAGCGAAGAAGCCCAACCACTTGTATTGAAGACATTTCGATTGGTCAAGCAATTCGATTGGTCATAAACCTAGGCAATAAGAAAAGTGGCTTCAATTTCAAGTATGCTAACATTCTAGAAGGTTTAGGGAAGAAGGTTCTTATCGTTATAACCAGTGGAGCCAGCCAAACTGGAAATAATGCATGCTGTTGGAAGAAAAATGAAATTTGTCTTCTACCTTGTTTGTCTTGTTTCATGCAAGAAATTCAAATTTTCTCATTGTATGATGCGTACAGTCTTGAGAGTCTTCACCGTTACTAGTTAACTTCCTCCGCTGGCTTATCACACTGAATAAATATGCCAGAGATCCCTCGGCAATAGAAATACAGGTGAGCATTAGCACCTAGATTTTTGGTTTATTTCTGCGGGGAATAACACTAAAAGTAATAAATATTCCATGTTTCACGTCTTTACTGCAATCGAAAAATAGTATAGCATACGTATTTGGGAACAAAAATTGAAGGCAGAATACAAGGCACTCTTTTTTTTAATATTTTTTCTGATTTGCAAACATTAATAATATAATATAAAATTTTTTATTGCTTTACTTTGTGGCTTTGCCAGTCAATAAATATTTATTTGAAATTGTATTAGTTGAAAGAAATATAACGTATTATTACCATTAGAATTTCAAATTTTAACTTCCAAAATTTATTGTATAAAAGGTTCATGCACAATAGTGGTTTGTTCTCTTATAAAGATACTTCCAATTGCACAGTAGAGATTTCCAAAATTAAATTTTTCAGGGTTATCTCATGATTAAAAAGTGCGAAGAAACTTATTTGTCAAGGTCCGTTTCGATCGAATCGTACACAAATTTAGAAAATGGCTTGGAAGATCGACATTTATGTTTCAAAGTGAGATTCAAATTAATTCATTCGCATTCTGGAGTTTCCTTTCACAGAAGATCATTGGTAGTTACCATGATCAGAAGCAGTAATTTTAAATCATGACATTTTCAATATCATAGTGATAATATTCGGCAATTATTGTCGCCAATCATCATCAAAAAATTAATTAAAAAAATTAGTAAATTAAAAAAGCGATTTCATTGTTTAAACAGATAATAAATATTTCTCATTAATCGCAGTCTCTGAGAGGATAATAAGTTTTGTGCTCGGGCTCTATCATCCACGGAAGTAACTTGTACCATTAAAAAGTCCAAGTAGTATTACAACCGATTTTTACTTGCCAACTGACTCGTTAGCAAAAAATTTGTAACAATTAACCGGAGCTAGTTATCAAGGAATAGAGAATAGAGAATAATCACTTACCTTGTATATTTGGCAGTCATTTGATAATGAAAAAAGATAAGACAAGTTAAAATTGAAAATTTTTTTAGATAAAAGAAGTATACGACAATGACGCAAACTATTCAGGGCTTTCACCTTATTATGCGGTATTTGAGGATCGAGAACATCAAAATGTTTTAACACATATTTATGACCAACTTGTTGAATTTTCCTTAAGCACTATGAATATGGATCTAATTAAAAATATAACAGTCGATATAGAAGAGTCGGAAAACTTGTATGCAGTTTTAAAAATATCTTTAAAAATACTTTGCAGAACTTTTACCTTTTGTCCCTTTTAAGCGTGCTATGCGTTTCTACAAATATTTGTTATTATTACGCTCATCATTCAATTTTGTAGGATTTAAGCTAAATTAGAAAATGTCGAACTTCTCACATTTTTAATGCTTCATTTCTTCGATTTTTCTTCGAATTTTCGATTTCAATATAGGGAGGTGTAGCATATTTCAAATGTAGAACTATAAATCATTAAAAATCTTCAGTTATAGTAATCAAAATATAATGAAAATTTGGCGTGATAAAATTGGCATGATTGTGGCAGACAAATATAAATATTATGAAATCGAAATTGAAAGGTACACTTACTTTAAAATTAATTTTGGCCAGCGAAAATTTATTTGTATATTATTTCATCACAGGAAGAAAGGTTTTTAATTATAGCTGTTCCACTAAAAATCCTAAAAGAACCATTAAATTTAAAAATATAAATTTTGCTATTTTTAAATATTCAGTTTATTGTGATTTCTGCAAAACTCACTACAAGAAAATTTTTTCAGATCAGTCTTCATGCAAATCACTAATGGTCCAAAAAATGATTACTCGAAGATAAATTATGAAGAGGTTAAGCCAAGTAATCAGATTTGGGTGTACGACTACGATTCGACAATAACGCTCTTCAGTCGAGAGAACCATATTGAAAATCTTTTAAAAATTAATGAAGTAAAAAATTCTCTTTAAAATCTAGAGGCATTTTATTAGACTTTTGCCATCTTAATTGGAAAGTAGTATGAAAGACTTTTAATTCACTTTTCCTAACGATGTTTTCTTAAATATTTGGTTTATGAAAGATATAAAGAAGGATTAATATTTTTTTTCGACTTTTAAGCATTTTGGTTGATGGGATAAATATTCATAATTTTTGCAGATAAAGGGTGTTGTTGCCACAGAATTTGGCCAACCTCGAGGCTACATTCTCGCTTTAAATAATCGCATTCTTCAGTGTTATGCTGATTCGACAAACATCGCCAAGTAAACTTTTTTTGCTTAATTATTTCACTATGAACCAAATTCTTCTTCTCTTTTTCATCTAGAGATAGAATGAAATTAAATTTTTTTTAAAAATCTTTGATTTTCCAAATTTAAGAAAAAGAAAATAAAAAATAATAGCAGTAGATTCTGGTGAAAATAATAGCAGTAGATTCTGGTGAAAAAAATAATTTTTAGAGGCTTATTAAATAACCTGATGATGATAATGCATGTGAATTCAATAAAAATGTTCATCATGGGAAATAAGGATGATAACTGGATTTGCGACGAATTATTAACAAAAGCAATATATATTCAGCGAATTTATCGATTTCATTCTCGAATTTTGCCGAATCGGATTAAGTGGGAAAAAATATTTCTATTAAATATCGAAATAAGTCTATTTTGATAAACGAAATTTGCATATTTTGCCTCCGGCATTATATTTTACATGTCGATTATTCAAACTTTAATAGAAAAATGAATATTTATAAAATTTATTTGGCTATACTGATTATTAGAATGAGATAATTTTGCAAGAGAGCGACCTGGGAATAGAAGTGCAGATAGATCTTCAGCGCTCTTAAATTCCACTTTTAATGACAGGTTTCCAGCCGATCTCCTGTCAAAGAATAAGAATCGGGTTTTGCTTCACCGAATAATTAAATAATAAAGATGTCTAAAAAAACCAGCAATTTTTTTCCATTAATAGTATTTCATGGTATTTTATAGTTTATTTATTTCCTTTTTTCAACTATCAGAGAAAGAAGAAAATAATACATTAATCAAAACAAAATTTTCGCTTATGTGCTTTTGTCACCTTTCCTTTCCTCTTTTTCTTATCAAATTTTTTGAAATCAGATATAATCAGATATTTTGAAAATGTTGTCTCTAGTTTAAGATGATATACTTCTTTGTTCAACGGTTTATTTTGAATGACATTCTTTGCTTTTTTTTACAACTATGTAAATATATGAAAACATTAAAATCAAAATGCGAAATACGAAAAAATTTTGTTTATTATAACCAGTTTTAATATCACTTTAATAAGCTTCCTCGACATCTTCTCTCTATAGAAAAATATGCTTGAATTATTAAAATTTACTTTTCTTGTGACTAATGTCTATTGAAAGGTCCTAAAAAGGTGTTAGATCATTCGAAAATGAAAGAATGAAAAATTTGAAAAAAATAAAACCAGGCAAATAAACTTATTATTGCAATAATCAAGAACATCTGACCCTTTCACCATAGAGTAGGCGTAGAGCTACAAGTTGGTCCGCAGCAGCCGGATTTTTCATATGATAGCTTTACTCCTGTCGAAGAGTTTAACTATGGTAGGATATTTCATGAAATTAATATGAGGGAATTTATGGTTATGTCACCGTCTTCACTTCGCTGGGCTTGACGAAAATTAAGAAGATTGTGAGATATTGAGTACTACGTAGTATAGCAGCATTAATTTAGTAAACTGGGATTTTATGTAACGCTGCTAAATGAGGCAAAGCAAAAGGGAACAAGAAAATTTCCAAATTTCGAAATGCGTGGGTTTGGGACTAGAAGACGAGAAATAACTGGATATTAAATATAGAAAGGGTTATTTAATGAGGCTTTACAGGAAGAACTTTAATAAAGCGATTGATAAAACCATCAAATTTTTAGATTAATAACGCAATATATAAATGATTATTCAAAAAAAATGACTGTTGCTATCTATAAAAAAAGCGATACAAGCGAAATTTGAATTAATTGAATTTAAATCAACAAAAAAAAGTTTTTAAAATAGTTAATATTGAAATATTTAATATAAAAAATTTAAATCAATACTGAAAAATTTATAAGATTCAAGTTATTAAGAAAAAATTTAAAATTTAAATAAATAGTAGAGTTTTTTTAAAAAATATTTTTTAAAATAAAAAATTCGATAAATAATTCGGGATAAATAAATAGCTTTTAGGCTAAAGTAAATTCGATAATAAAAACCCTTTTGCATAATCTTTTTTAGAATAGAAGAGTTCGCTAAGAGTTGTTTTGTCCTATTTTTCTTCATTTATTGCAACTGAAGCAGTTTCCTTTACCTTTCTAACGGTGGTTGCTATGGTGATTATCAACAAAGGTACGTTATCAAAGTAGTATATGTAGTACATTTGCAATTAAAAATGAAATTCTTAAAATGTTGAAAACGTGCTTTACTTCTTACTTCATGCAATTCTGTAAATCTTATCCTAATAGCCAGTAGAAGTGGGCAGTAATCTCCATCAGCCATTTATCTAAATGCTTGAGCCAAATGCAACAACTCATTAAGATTATTATGATTATTATTTTTATAATCATAGATTTCGTATATTAACTGTTTAACAGTCGATTGTTATAAACATTTTCAAAAATTTTTTTTTTCTCTTTTATATCTGAACAACAAAATATATCTCTTCTTATTATCAGCTGGAGATAAGAAATAAATAAAGAACACGTGTTCGCACCAGCAAGAATGAAGCGATTGTTAAAATCATCAATTTACTTATACTAAATCACTCACTCATAAGAAACAATTCATCGATTTGATATTTCCGAACAATCTCTCCACATGTTTATTATGCATCATTATTATTTTTTTGAGCCCTCACCATTACTGGTTAAACTCGCTCTACTGGTTTGTCGCATTGGGCAATATGCCAGAGAGTCCCTTGGCGAAAGAAATACAGGTAACTCACCAGCATCACCCGGATTTTTGGACAGGTTTACTCTCGCGGGGAAGAGAACCTTAGTATCGGCGCTCCTAACTGAGCAATAACCCACTAAGCCATACATTATCATTATTTTTGCATAAATTTTTTTGCATAAATTCAATAGCACGAACGTTTTTTCAATTATTGCTTTGATTTCGAAAAATATTCTTAGCAGTCCAAAATGTGTTGAAAAAAAAAACTATTATTCAACAACTATTATTGATTCAAAAGGGAGGGAAGATTTATTAATGATTTTGAGACTTCTTCTTCTAGCAGGCCGCATCATTAATGGTTAAGCTGGCTCCACTGGCTACGAGGGTTTCCAAGCAGCGTGGTATGATGCCAAAGTATTAAAAGCCATTCCTTTTTCTAACGTGGTTTTGAGTACTAATTATAATTAATCAAACTGCTATAAATATCGCATTTTTCTTAAGTGCTTAATAAACGCTATATGCAGTGTTGAAAATCCTTTAGTTTTCATGATGTTCAAGCGATAGATAATTTATTTGTTCATCTGAAATTAACGAAATTTAATAAGCAAATTTTATTAGCAATTTAATGATTGGAAAGATCCATACTTATAATTTTTTTATTTTTTAGTTCATGTTAAATGCGCAAAAAATTTGACCAATTAATTTTTTGACAAATAGTTGCGTCAAAAAGTTAAATTATCAATTATTTAATAATATACAATAATATATATTCAATTATATATATATTTAATAATAATATATCAATTATTTAATAATAATAATATTTAATATACATTGATTCAAAACTCTGAAAGTTCAATAGAAAATAAATGGTCAAATTTAGACCGAAAAATCAGGCAGAAAATTAATTTAAATTTATATCAGGATCTATGGATGCAAAACGCATTGAACTGTATGAAAATGCAAAAAAATCAAGCGATAGAGAAAACTACGAAGAAGCAATGGAAACGCTGAAGTCTCTAATTGAACTTGAAGTTGAGATTGACGATAAGGAAATGGAATTAATCAGCTGGGTTATTAATGGTAAAATTGCCAAGTATGTTTAAATAGAATTTTGAACGGAAACATATATATTAAAGTTAGACGTAATATATATGCATGGCTTAGTGGTTCGTTACTTCTGTGAATCAGCCAAATTATCAGGATTTGGTCATAAATTAAAAATGCATAAGGCAATCCAGAATTCGTTGAATTAAGGCTTCTTTTTCTTCTAAAAGCTCTCACCACTACTGATTAGGCTGGCTCCAACGGCTACAAGGGTAAGACGCTTCCAAGCGGCGCGGTCTGATGCCATCGTCGACAGTAATGGAAGCCATTCCTTTTTCCATCGTCTAAGTCCATATATTGCTGGTCCTATACGTTCAAATTCTTTCCTGACCGTATCAGTCCAGGTCTTCATTGGTCCACGTCGTTTTTGACGCCAATCATCACAGATAAGTTTAGCAAGTAATGAAATTTGCAACAACTCTTGTGGTGGACAACGGAGAACGTGCCCTAACCACCGAAGTCGACGCTCTGATAATATTATTTACACAAGTGGTATTTGAACGAAGATAGATGCGATCATGTGATATTTTATCCGCTCGATGGATCCGTAATATATAACGGGTCCTTAGACAAGAGTGGTAAAGTAGGATAACTTCTTAATATACTCCACTCTCATTAGCCATGTCTCAGAACCATATAGCAAGATCGAACGAACCACAGCTATAAAAATGCAGACTTTCGTTTTTATGGTAATTTCACGACGATTCCATAAAGGTTTCGTCAACCGGAAGAACGCATTTCTAGCTTTGCTTTCCGTGATCCGATTTATAATATCATTTTTTGCCTGGCCATTTGGTATTAGAGTGGATCCAATGTATTTGAAATCAGGCACTTCCTCAACCGGCAATGAATTTATAAAAAGAGGCATTTTATCAGTTTCTTGCACATAAGACGAAAAGACTTTCGTTTTATTTATATTGATCCTGAGTATGATTCTTGCTGCAATTTCTGACACGTTATTACTTGCATTTCGTTATAACTGTCAGCAAAAAAGACTATATCATCAGCGTATTCAAGATCTGTGATACGATGCTCTGGACTAATTCGGACCTCTTGAATGCCGATAAGCAGTGTCCATTATCCAGTCTATCGCATATTGAATATTGTGGGGGAAAGGACGCAGCCCTGCCGGATACCAGTTCTTATTTCGAAGAAGTGTGTCAATTTCCCATATACACAGACCTGCGCCGATGTGCACTCATAAAATGCCTTTATGAGTCGAATGATTTTCTCTGGAACACCATCACGCTCCAACATGCTCCAAAGCGCCTCTATCAACTGAATCAAAGGAAGCCGCAAAGTCGGAACACATGACAGTGGGTTTCAAATATTTGAAACGATGTTCCAACACCCTTCTTAACGTGAATATCTGGTCAGCACAACCGCGCCCTGGTCTGAAACCAGCTTGATTAGGGCGCATCCTGTTGACCCATATTTCCATAAGTCTGTTGAGTAGCAGGGAAGCAAAAATTGCTGAGACGTTTAGTAGGCTGATTCCTCGATAATTGTCGCAATATATCCTATCATCTTTCTTGAGAATTGGGAGCAGAATTGCTTTGCTCCAATCATCTGGTAATATTTTTTTTTCCATACTAAAGAGCACATTTGTTGAAGGTAGGTTATGAAGGACGATAGATAGCATTTGAAAAGCTCAGCCCGAAGACCATCTTCTCCTGGAGTTTTGTTGACCTTAAGCTTATAGATAACTGAAATTATAAATAATTTCTTCTGTTGGAAGATAACTTCTTAATATCCTCCACTCTCACTGTTGGAGGCTCGCAGTTGCAAATGTATGCTTCGGCAAATATATCAGCTATATCAGAGTCAATGAAATATAAAAAAAAATAAAAAGAGTTAGAACCAAGAAACCAACCTGGTTTTGACTTCCAAGGGGTTGTGGAGAGCACTAAAACGACAGGAGTGGCACAAAATTTAGCATGGCGCTTCATGGTTAAGTTTGGCCTCAAAGAATTCTTTCCATCTTATGAGGCGATTCTTAATACTTTTAATTAGTACGCCATTGCCAAATCTCTTACCATTTCACTGATCGTTCATAGTTGCTTTATGGAGAAGGCAGGATAGTTTCTTACTATCGCCTAATCGAACCGCCGCCTCCATTCTTGAGGCCATGTCACTCCAATAGAGATTTCTGTCCCGCGTTGCTGCTTTCGTTGCAAATCTTCGAAACACCCGGTAGTCAGGATCACCTGACATTCGTACTTTGGCAACTTTTTCAGACAAGCACTTCCTACTAGTATGCCCTAGCGTGGAAGATTTTCGGAGACATTCCTTTAGTTTGGACCAGTATTCATTTGCCGTTCCAGAAAAATCATTGATATTTCTATCATTGAGATGCTTTAATAATTCGGTTTGAAATGCGCTCACTGTCCCCGAATTTTTTAGTTTGAGATAGTTGAAGGAACTTGGGAGATGCTGTTTTCTGCGAGTTGTCAATTTTATGCGAACCATCTTGGCTCGAACCATAACATGGTCAGATCCATGAAGATTACCCGTTTCAGCTTCGCGATAGGAACGACTATCTAGTACGGAACTCTTCGGCGACTGACTAAGATATGATCAATCTGGTTGAAGTGTTGATTGTCCGAGAAGTTCAACGTGACTAGTTGTTTTCTATAACGCCGGAAACAAGTAACAAAAGGTTCATGCTCTTCGGCATAACGAAAAAGACATTCCCCATTGGCATACTGGTCTCCGATGCCATATTTGCCAATTGTTGAGGTCATCGCAGCTCCATTATGACTTACGCGAGCATTCCAGTCTCCCCCGATTATGATGTCATGTTTCGGTAGAGACTTTGTTAGCA
>UYYG01000191.1:0-41926 GCA_900625125.1 Dracunculus medinensis | reverse complement strand
TGTTCTTATTTCGAAGGAATCTGTCAGTTCCCCACACAGACTTGCGCCGATGTGCGCTCATAAAATGCCTTTATGAGGCTAATAATTTTCTCTGGAATACCATCACGTTCCATCACCCTCTAAAGCGCCGCTTTATAAACTGAATCAAAGGCAGCCGCAAAGTCGATGAAACACGTGACAATGGGTTGCAAATATTTGAAGCGATGTTCCAACACCCTTCTTAATGTGAATATCTGGTCAGCACAACTGCTCCCTGGACAGAAACCAGCTTGATTAGGGCGCATCCTGCTCTCTCGTATTTCCATAAGTCTGTTGAGTAGCAAGGAAGCAAAAATTTTCGCTGAGACTGATAGGCTGATCCCTCAATAATTGTCGCAGTATGTTCTATCATTTTTCTTGAGAATTGGGAGCAGAATTTCTTTGCTCCAATAATATTTCTTTTTTCCATACTAAAGAGTACATTTGTTGAAGGTGCGTTATGAAAGACGATGGACAGCATTTAAAAAACTCAGCCCGAAGACCATCTTCTCCTGGAGTTTTGTTGGCCTTAAGCTTATGGATAACTGAAATTATTTCTTCTTCTGTGCAATTGCAAGCGTATGCTTGGCAAACGTATCAGATATATCAGGAGCAACAGATGGGCGCTTCATGGTTAAGTTTGGCCTCAAAGAATTCTTTCAATCTTATGAGAAGATCCTTAATACTTTTGATTAGTACGCCATTACTGTCTCTTATCATTTCACTGATTGTTCCCCGAGTCATAGTTGCTTTATGAAGAAGGTAGAATAGTTTCCTGTTGTCGCCTAATCAAGCCGCCGCCTCCAATTTTGAGGCCATATCACTCCAATAGAGATTTCTGTCCCGTCTTGCTGCTTTCGTTGCAAATTTTCGAAGCACCCGGTAGTCAGAATCACCTGACATTCGTGCTTTGGCAGCTTTTTAAACAATTGGGTAGTTTCTTTCGATACCCAACTAGTGCATTTTCTACTAGTATATCCTAGCGTGGAAATGGCTGATTTTCGGAGACATTCCTTTAATTTGGACCAGTATTCATTTGCCGTTCCAGTAAAATCATTGATATTTATATCATTGAGATGCTTCAATAATTCGTTTTGAAATGCCCTCACTGTCCCCGAATTTTTTTGTTTGAGATAGTTGAAGGAACTTGGGGGATGCTGTTTTCTGCGCGTTGTCAATTTTATGCGGATCTTGGCTCGAACCATAACATGGTCAGATCCATGAAGATTGCTCATTTCAGTTCTGCGATAGGAATGACTATCTAGTACGGAACTCTTCCAATGGCGACTGACTAAGATATAATCAATCTGGTTGAAGTGTTGGCTGTCCGGAGAGTTCCACGTGACTAGAAGTTTTCTATGGTGCCGGAAGCAAGTATTAGTAACAAAAAGTTCATACTCTTCGAAAATTCATACTCTTCGGCATAACGAAGAAGGAGTTCCCCATTGGTGCACAGCTTTCCAATGCCATATTCGCCAATTGCTGAGGTCAGCGGCATTATGACCTACGTGCGCATTCAAGTCTCCATCGATTATGACCTTGTCATATTTCGGTAAAGACTTTCTTAGCAATTGAAGTTCCGCATAGAACTTATCTTTATTCCCGTCGTCTGCCGACACAGTTGGAACTTAGACACTGATGATCGAGATATTGCAGAACCCTTAAAACGGGCATAGGTCATACGGTCGCTTACTTGTTTCCACTCAATCAAAGCGGAATGGGCTTTGTCAGACATGACAATTCCTACGCGGTTTCGTCCCGAGTTATTCGAAACGCCAATGATATAGCCAGTATCTCTGCTCTGAACCAGGATTAATAATTGCTCGAGACCCAAAGTGAGGAAGATGGACCTCCGACAAGCAAGCGATATCCACACGATATTTAGACAAGGTGTGGACAGTGACTGCTTGGCTTGCAACGTCCATAAGCTTTCTGACGTTCCACGCTTATACGGCTAATACCTCGCCGCGTGCAGAGGGCTGTTCCTCTTGATAGGTTTTGAGCAATTTCCTTAGCTTGAGAGCATTTTATTTACCAGCCTTAGGATCGCTTTAAGCCCGAATTGTATATTTATCGCATGTACCAGCGAGCTCTTTTATTATCATGCCCGTCGGGAGACGCCGTATGAAGTGTATCTGACCCTTTCACCATAGAATCACTTGGGGATAGACTTACAGGTGAGTCCTCAGCAGCCACCTGGATTTTTGACATAATAGCAAGTTTATTCCTGCCAAAGACAAAAAAAAAATTAAATTTGAAGAAAATAATAAAATGGATAATGAAATTTGAAAAGATATATATATATATATTATTTATACAGTTTAATTGATTTGATTTAATTTAATTGATTTAATTTTAATTTATTTTATTTTAATTTTAATCCTTGTTTGGTAAAAAAAAATTGAAAGTTTAAGAGGACTTAGCTGAATTGTGATCAGAAATGAAAAAATAAATTCACAAAAATAAATCGAGAGTATTTTTTTGAAACGACCGCTCAACAAAAATTTTTTCGATTAAATGATATCCTGCTGGGTTTAATTTTGCTACATTTTAATTATATTCTATAAATAATTATTCTAAACTTATCTTCATCATACCTTTATACTATAATTTATAAGATGGAAAAACATTATGAAGTCATCATGTCAGCTTTACTGCTTTCATTCATTCCAACATTGTGAAGAAGAATTATATTCCGTTTCATTCTTTTATATTTTTGATCGTTTCATCTGTCACAGTTATGCTACAAAATAACATCGCTTTTAAATATATCCACTCATAACGTCTATTAAATTCATTTTTGACTTTAATTTAAGATTTTCGCTTTGGCTTATCATCAGTGTCGGTGGAATTATAATGATGAAGAAGATGTATCTACTTTACAAACCAATTTTGATAAATATGACATTCCCGTTGATGCGATTTGGTTGGATATCGAACACACTGATGGGAAACGATATTTTACTTGGGACCTAAAAAAATTTCCAAATCCTCATGAAATGATTTTCAATGTTAGCAAAAAGGTAATATTTGCATTTTTTAAAAGAAAAATTGAAGGAAAGCGTGAAATATTTTAGGGTAGAAAAATGGTAACGATAATCGATCCACACATAAAAAAAGATGAGAATTATCATGTGTACAAGGAAGCAAAAGAACTTGGATTTTTTGTGAAGGTGAGTCATAAAGTTTTCAGCGTCATTTTTGAAATCATTGAAGACATTACTTTGTCCTATGCTTCATTATTTTCATTTCTATCAATGTATTTGGCAGAATATCATCAGCATCAGCACAAACTGTATTACTATCACAATTTGTAATATTGAAAATGGAGGAATGTCAGTATAAACCATTATTGTGAAAAAGTTTGTCAAAGAAACCAGTTAATTGCAAAAATTCCTAATTCTAAAACAGTTAAGAAACTTATGCCAGAAAATACTTATCTTTGCCTTTCTCTTAGCTTTCACTTAATTGATCCTTTATAATTATCAATAAAATTCTTTTTCAATTTCATCTTAAATATTCGTCTTTATTGTTTCCTACTTGAAAATAGATAAATGGATAAGCAAAATGTAAATCATTTAATGCAATTTTTAATGATCAGTTAGTCAAACCAGTTAATTGCAAAAAAGTTTGGAAAATCTTCAAAATCTATAGAAATTTAAACTTTTACAATTTTATCGTTATATTATCGTGCATATTTCTCCAATTTTATTTAGGACCATAATGGGAAATCAGACTATGAGGGTCATTGTTGGCCAGGTGGTTCCATGTATTTGGACTTTTTGAATCCTATGGTTCGCGAATTCTGGGCTAGTAAATTTGCTTTTGATCAGTATGTCGGCTCGTCTGAAAATCTATTCACTTGGAATGATATGAATGAGCCTTCAGTATTCAGTGGGCCTGAAGTGACCATGCATAAAGATGCGAAGCATCATGGTGGATGGGAGCATCGAGATGTTCATAATATCTATAGTTTTTATCATGTAAAATTTTATTTATTGTAAAAAGAATCAAACAGTAGTGTAATAGCTATTTGCTTCTATTATTAACAGTCTTTTCATTTACTATTCTTTATCCTTTCATTTAATAAACATGCTAAAATTTTTTAACTATGGTAATTTGTTTTAATACTCATTCCGTTTTCAGCATTCTTCTACTTATAATGGTCTGAAGAAGCGAAGCAACGGGAAAGTACGCCCATTCGTTCTGACCAGGTCTTTCTTCATCGGAAGCCAACGTACTACAGCAGTCTGGACAGGAGATAATACAGCCACTTGGGATCAGCTTCGCATTACGATTCCAATGTTACTATCGCTTTCCATTTCTGGTATACCTCTTGTTGGAAGTGATGTCGGTGGATTCTTCAACAATCCTGATGAGCAGCTTTTGGTCAGATGGTACCAGGTAAACTGCTAATTTTATATATTTTGATATTAAGTAACCAAGCGTGTCTAAGAGTCAATCATTTACCACCTATTTTGCCAACAAAATTTGTTGCTTTTTTCTCATTTCTTTTGGTATTTGAAGGAGTTTGCATATTCTGCTATTTAGGCCGTAAGGTCCTCAGCTAAATATCGGCCTAGATTTCAAGAAAGGTTGAATTCAATTCTTTCCCTTCTCCGTTTTTGATCGGAAGGAAATGCGTAATACATTTAGAAGACGAAAAACTATTATTTTAGCATTTTTCTTTTATTCATTTTTTTTTTACTATATTTTTCAAATATTTTTAGATCAAGAAATCTTCTAGATCGAAGCAACTTTCAGGCTGCAGCTTTCCAACCGTTCTTTCGATCTCATGCTCATATAGATACTAAGCGGCGTGAACCTTGGCTTTTCTCTAATGAAACAAGAAATATTATTCGTGAAGCGATAAGGCTTCGTTATTCTTTCCTTCCTTACTGGTATATTTTAAAGAATTAAATCAGTTAGTCATTAATCGATTTTTCGAAATTCACATATTTTAGGTACACATTATTTTATGAACATGCAGAATATGGTAAACCAGTTATGCGCCCTCTTTTCGTTGAATTTCCAAATGATGAAACGTCTTTTGATGAAGAAAGGGAATTTCTTATTGGTTCTGGTCTTCTTGTTCGTCCGGTTATGGAACCAGACGTTTCTTCGGTTTCTCTGTATTTGCCCGGAGTTCGTAATGTTGTCTGGTATGATTGGACTACACATAAGGTTGTTTTTTGTTTTTGATGGTTTTTTATGTTTGAAAACATAAAGTTCTAATATTCTATATATTTAAATATATTCATTTTATATATTATTAACTATAAGGTATAATTGCGTGGTGGGTTGTTTCGAGATGCCAATGCCTGGAGTTCTGCCTCCGGTAAAAGTAAAAATATCTTATATCTTTTAAAAAATCGAGACGATTTTGGCAACCCATCTATATTTCTGTTGTCAACTATGGTGGGCTCTTTTAGAAAAACGATTATTAACCATTAATAATCCAAGTTTTCTTCATTTGATTAATTTCGAAGTCATTTTACAGCCATTTTTCATGTTTCCTTATTGAAATTTTCAGGCTTATCCGGCTCCTGGTGCTATTTATGTGAATACTCCATTGGATATAATCCCATTATTCCAAAGAGGTGGTACCATTATTCCGATTAGAAGGCGTATTCGTAGATCGTCTGCTTTGATGCGACAAGATCCTATCACACTTTATATTGCGAGTAATTACAAAGTAAGATCTTAAATTCATAGCTTTTTTGTTATTTTTGCTTATGTGAAAAGCAATGAAAAGATTATTAAAGATTATTATATTAAAATGGAATATGTTTATTTTCAAAGGATGATTTTGCAACTGGCTCCTTATATTTGGATGATGGTGAATCATTCGAACATTTGAATGGTGAATTCTTGTACTTCAGCTTTATATATAAAAAAGAAGGTGATCAACTTTATTCAATTTCATCTCAAAATTTGAATGGAAGAGGAAAAATGAAAAACGATGTGTATATCGAAAAGATCGTCATTCGTGGTGTACGATATTTTCCCACCCGTGTTCACATATTTCTAGATGGTATGTATATATTAATCATGTTTATTATATTATACTTATACTAATATTATATATTATACTTTTAGATTTTTGGTCAAGTTTTTTATTTTGGCACAAATAAATTCATTATTGGCATATTTATTCAATCTGAAAAAACGTTTTTTGTATCATTTTAATTTTAAAAATTTTAAGATTGGAATCCTGAATCGCTTGACTTTGATCACGACCGTGATCTGCAAACTTTAGTAATTCATCGAACAAATGCACCAGTATCAGCTGAATTTCGTATTGATATTCACGCATAAAAAAATAATAAAACGGATCCTTTGTTAGACATAGGAGATATTCATTCATTTGCCCAGTATATCGGTTTTATTATAGTTTTGATATTTTCTTTGACCAACATTTTCAACCTTACGAAAGCTTTTACAGGAATCTTCATTGACTAATATCGACTCATTTTTTCGTTCACTTCTTATATTCTTACTTCCGTTTTGAATTGTTTTATTTATTTTTCTATTCTGTTTCAGATGGTATTAGTCGTTCATACATTTTTTTTTTGAATTATCTTTAACTTTGGTCTTTTTGAAATCTTGGTTGAAATTTTTTATTGCGAATTATCCAAAATCTTATACGAAATAGCTCACTGTTTCAATTGATGACTTTTGATGATTGTTTTCTATTAGGTCTTCTTCATTTATATAGTATTTATAGTATTTTAACTATTTGCTATTTATGATTTAACTAATTTTTTTTTTAATTAATTATTTATATCAATTTTGATTAATGTCAGTTTTTTAATCCTGTCAATTTTGATTTGGTATTTCATAATGAAGCTACTTTGTTCTGTGGGTCATTCTCAATAAGATTACTTTTAATAAATTACACATTTAGTTACACATTTACCAAGAAAGTAAGGTGAGAAAGGTATAAAATTGCAATATAAGACACATTTACTGCATATATTTAAAATAAATATTATCATATTCGCTCATCTAGTAATTTTAATGTGATTAGGACTTCTTAATAAATTTCTTTTTAATAGATTTCTTTTTAACGGAAAGCTATTCCGTTCTGTATCTATTGTCTATTCTGGATAACAAATTCCTAGTTTTTCAGGAAATTGTATGACGCAGCTGACTTAATGGTACCTAAAATGGCAGTTGGTCTATGAATAAGGAAAAAATATTCACAACCATAAAACTAAAACAGGACTTTGGCTTGAAAGCTGTCTAGTAAAGTGAATAGAAATCAATGTGAAAGTGGAAGTTTTAAATTTCATTAATTTCAAGCACCTTCCCGATTTTCAGTTCTATTTTCAATAGAACTGAAAGACGTTCCAAATTTTTTTTGTATTTCTAACCTATTATAGCACAAGAAGTAGTTCGGAATTGTTAGTTATGGAAAGGTGTAATGCGAATTTTGATCACGTCTTTCGAAAACCAATGTTACCACAGGTTGCCATGCAATCTTCCATTGTGTTAAAATTATTTAGGTTACCTCCACATCCGGTGTATTGAAATGGCGTACACTGGTTCTAAAATATTCAATGTTGAAAGTATTGAATTTTGTTGAGTTGAAAATTTCTATATCTAAAATATATCTTTATTTTTTTATAAATGATATGCTTTCTTGTGTTCGAGTAACGAAATTTATTCCATCCATCTTCACTGGTTTCCTCCTCTTTCGATTTCCAAATTTTTCTCTTCATTGACTCATTGACTTTAAGGACAGGACTTTTTATCACTTCCATTATTCAGCGATATAAATTTATACTATTTCAAAAAGTAATATGAGAGGTAATCGTTATGTCCTTAAGAAACAAGATTTTATGGAAATAGTTATACTCAAATGAATGGAAGAAGAGGCAACCGACCGATTGGCGATTGAACGCATAACGAGTTTGTCTTCCACCACATGCACCAGGATCAACTGATAAAAGACAGAGTTCAGCTAAAATTATGGCAATAAAGTGAACAGCTGGAACAGCTTCGAAAACACAGGTGTGTTAAAAAGTTTGGCAAAGCTAATCGATATATAATATACCTGGGCAAGTGCGAGAGCATTCGGCTTGCGATTCAAAGTTGTTTTGGTTACCTCGTCTACCATTGTACTGGAAAGGTAAGCAAGTCCGGTCATCCGCACTGTAGTACCAACGGGACAAACCGTCATTCCCAGTTCCGGGAGCAAGTGGAACTGAGCATGGGTTCGTAGCTAAAATCATATTTTTCTTACCAATGCAAAGGTAAATGCGCTGAATGTAGCCAAAACTATTGAAAGTATATTAACAAAGAATGAAACTAAAAACTGATTTGATTTGCATGACTGGTATTTTTTAATTTGGCTTATAAAGAGATGGAATAAGATGGAATGCACACCTCCAGGACAGCATACAGTTGTCTCGGCGACCGAACCCACATGACACCAAAAATTAACTGGACAAGTATCCTTATTAGTCGATGAACAAAATATCACATGTCCAGCTTCTGTAGTTGCCGGTTGTCCACTACATGGGTTTTCTAAGGCCTCGCACTGAAGTCGGCATTTACCCTGAATTCTTTTATCGAATTGGTCTTTCGGTAAATACATTATTGGTTATTTAGCTCTATAAATTATAAATTATCCAATGGAATGCTATAAAGACGGAGACAAGGCAAAATCGAAAAATAGTGTGATTCCAGGTTATAATTCCATGTAAATATGGCGCCATTAATACAGTATGATAATATAAATTTTGTATAATACAATAATAAAGATAACTCGAATCTTCCTTAATATATTTTAAATTTGAGCAAACCAATGTCAAAAAATTATTCTGATTCCCTTTCAATCCTTTATAAACAAATGTACGACAGGATCTCGAAAGAATATCGTAATAAAAACGCTCGACATTCGCATTACCTTCACCAGCCGCAAGAGGTAAATTGCAAGGATTTGCATTTGCTGTAAAGGCTATTTAATTATTCAGTCTTCAGGATGCAAATAGTACTGATGATATTTAATTATTCAGTTGTATCAAGGGATAGCGGTGGAACACATGCTCGAAAAGTCGAAGAGATCCATTTCTGATTCATAGGTGCTAGTTTGTACTCAACATAGCCTTAAAAATTGGAAAATTACCTCCAGGACAACAAACAGTTGTTAATGGTCTTGCTCCCAGATGACACCAATAGTTACCAATACAAGAATTTGTTAAAGAGTTTGCATTACAACCTTGCCATTTGCCATCGAGTCGAACCATAGGTGAACCTAGAATATGATTTTTAATGTAACGGAAAATGATTTACTAATATTAGTTGTAAGTAATTAAATAAGTAGTAAGTGCCATTTTTGGTCAGGTTAACTTTGCTGGCTGTTCGCATGGTCAAAAAATAGTATCAAGGAATCATTCATTTGCTGATGGCTATCATTGTGTGTACCTGGTTTTAGTACCTTTAGTACCTAGCTGTACCTGGTTTTTATAATGGGAAATTCACTTCTCCGACGGGAGGATCAGATCCCCTGCATACTAACACGGCAATTTGAGTCACTGTCCACTCGACCATTCTACGTAAATATAATCGTAAGAAATTTTTTCACCTTGATTAAACAATAAAAGGAGATATTCACATTTTGATTATAAGGGAAATTTAATATTTCTTTGGGAATAATCACTATTACCTTTTTTTTTTTAAAGTCCTCATCATTACTAATTAAACTCGCTCCACTAGCATTGAGCAATATGCCAGGGAATCCAAAGAGTTCCCTTGGTGATGGCAATAAAAGTGCAGGTGAATTGCTAACGTCATTCGGATTTTTGGGCAGGTTCACTCCTACCAGGATTCTGAATTGAGCAACACTATCAACTGAGCAATTTACTCTCCTTTGTTTTTCTTTGTTAGGTAACAATACCGCCCGGCGAAGAATGAGTGCATCGGCCGATTCGAACCCAAGCGTCGATTCTCGTTGGTAATTACCCTGCCACTGAGCTTCCGGCTTCTTTTTTTAAATGGTCCTCACCATTACTGGTTAGACTCGCTCCACTGGCTTGTCGCATTAGGCAACATGCCAGGAAGATAGAAATAAGTGAGTCGCCAGTATCACCCGGACTTTTGCCCAGGTTTACTCCTGTGGGAATCGAAACCCAGCGTCGGCACTCCCAATTGAACAACAACTCACTGAGCCATTCTATCCCATACTAGCTCTTATAGTTAGCAATAATAATTAAAAAATGAAATTTCTGCGAAAAAGCGTTTGAGATATCAAGAAATGCCTTTTGAAGGCTTGTCAAAGTTAAAAAAATTTAAAAGGACAAAAAACTCGCCTTCAAGACATGGGTTTGGTGGGCATATTTCTTCACACTCCTGTCGTGTCAAAAAGTTATTTTGGTTTCCTTTCACTCCACTGTAGATAAATATTTGGCATACCTCAGCCTGTTGATTAAAATACCAACGTTCCAGAATATTAGCGCCATTTCCAGTAGCCATAGGCAATGTACATATATTTCCCTCTAAATTTTGGCAGTATATTTTTCATAATTTGTAATAAAATTATACACTGCATAAAATAGTGCAAAATTGAGTAATAAAATTTTACCGCTGGGGCAACATAAAGTTGTCTGTGCATTAGCTCCAATGTGGCAATAGCTTCGTTGACCGCAATTATTTGAGCTAGGCGAACAAAACTGAGGAGCACCAATTAGAGGCAGATTACATGGATTTATGAAACCTAAAAATTATTTTAGCAAAAATAGTTTCTTTTTCAATGTTCTCGCTATGAAATATTAAGCGATTACATTATATAGATTTTTCTTTTAAAACTGAGCTAAAAATTAAATGATTGTTTAATAGCGATTCTTCAATCCATGGTTGTAAAAAAAAGGCAGATGATAAATTAAACTATTTTAATGGAATCATTGAAAGGCAAGAAGGCCCGGCCCCACTAGATTGTTGGACAATTTAATTTTCATTTTCGACCATCATAACCACATTCCCCTTGCCTATATGCTCAAATTTAGCATAGGTTACGGAAGATTATAAAATGGCCGGAGCGCCATGATTATGAAAAAAAAAGAATAATAAAAGAATGAAGCATTTACCTATCTATTCATTCTTCAATCATCTATAAATTATATGGAATTTACAATTTTCAAACAAAAAATAAGACATGCAAACAAAAAAGGAACCATTTAGACTTCTGAAGAGAAAATATCATTTTAATTATTTAAATCACCTGGACAAGATTGCTCGCACTGCTGTTCAGTGAGGAAATTATTCTGGTTGCCAAAAAGCCCATTATATATGAAAAAAATGCATTTTTGAGTAGCTTCATTGAAATACCATCGTTGCAGATTAGCTTGACCAGTTCCAACAGCCATCGGTTGCTTACAGATCGCATCACCAATTACTTAATTTAATAATTTTTCCGATTCTTCTTGCCTCCTATCCATTTATCTTTTATCATCACCACTGATTGGTTAAGAATGAAAGAAAGTGGACATGGATACATTTTCATGATTTGAATTTACCAGTGAAAGAATGCAGAAAACAAAGTACCACCATAACTGTTACGATTTCGCTATTCTACTTAATATAACATAGTTTTAAAAATAGCAATTTGCTAATTGTTAGTCGAATGTATGAGAATAAAATTTCTCTATATTCTTAAAATATTTGGCAAAAGCATGAGACCTTGTCCAGGGCAACAAACAGTGTTTTTAATTGTACCAATATGGCACCAGTAGCCCGATGAACAAATATTTGGTCCTGTATTACACGATAAGAAACGCTTGTCTGGACTCAGCTGAGGTTGCCCAAGAGCGCAAGGATTTTCAGGAACTTGAAAACAATAATTGATTGGTTAATTTAAATGTTTTTATTTTATTTAGACAAATCATCCCTAATATCTGGTTGCTTCAAACCATAAAAAAACTGCTAAAGATAAATCAGACTGAGATTTTCATGGAAATAAAAGGGGGAACAAATCAGCAGTCTCGAATAAAAAATACAGTTACCACAGTTAATGCATGGATCTGTGTGCATGTATGTCCGTATGTTTGTGTTTTTGTACGAGCCCGTTAAATATCCTTTTAATCAACTATAACTCGTGGAACGATTAGTGAAATAGTAAGCAATGGGCGTAGCTGTTAAGAATATAAGGATCGCCTCATAAGATGGAAGGAATTCTTTGAGGACAAACTTAATCATGATGTGGTCGCTATCTGTAGCCCCGGATATAGCTGATACGTTCGTCGAACCATGCAACTGCGAGCCGCCAATAGAAGAAGAAATAATTTCCTTAATCCATAAGCTTAAGACCAGTAAAGCTCCGGGAAAAGATGGTTTTTGGGCTGAATTCTTCAAATGTTGTCCATCGTCCTTCATAACGCACCTTCAACAAATACACTCTCAATAAATACACGGTTTGAAAAAAAGAAATATTACCAGAAGATTGGAGCAAATCAATTCTGCTCCCAATTTTCAAGAAAGAAGATAGGACATATTGCTACAGTTATAGAGGAATCAGCCTACTAGACGTCTGGGCGAAAATTTTTGCTTCCCTTTTACTCAACAGAATTATGGAAGTATGGGACAGCGGGATGCGCCCAAATCAAACTGGGTTCAAACCAGGGCACGGTTGTGTTGACCAGATATTCACGTTAAGAAGTGTTGGAACATCGCTTCAGATATTTGCAACCTACTGTCACATGTTTCATAGATCTTGCGGCTGCTTTTGATTCAATTGATAGAGCGGTGCTTTGGAGGGTGATGAAACGCAAAGGTATTCCAGAGAAAATCATTAGACTCATAAAGGCATTTTATGAGCGCACGTTGGAGCAAGTCTGTGTATATGAGGAGCTGACAGATTCCTTCGAAACAAGAACAGGTGCCCGCAGGGCTGCGTCCTTCTCTCCACAATATTCCATTATGCGATAGACTAGATAATGGACTCCGCTTGTCGGCACTCAAGAGGTGTCCAAATCAGTCCAGAAAATCATATCATAGATCTTGAAAACGTTGATGATGTAGTCGTTATGACGAAATGCAAATAATGCTAAACAAATTTTTAACAATTGCATGGAGAATTAGACTCAGAGCCAATCTAAATAAAACGAAAGCGTTCGTTTTGCACAGAAAATGCTGATAAAATATGTATTTTTATAAACTCATTACCGGTTGAGGAGGTGCCCGATTTTAACCTAATCTATTCTAACACCGAATAGCCAGCAAAAGACGGAATTACAGCCCGGACATTTGTAGCTAGAAATGTATCCTTCCGGTTGACGAAATCTTTATGGAGCCGCCGCGAGATCACCATGAAGACTAAAGTCCGCATCCATAGCCTATATAATCGCGTTCGATCTTGCTATATAGCTGCGAGATATGACCAATGAGAGTGGAGGATATTAAGGAGCTTTCTGCTTCTCATCACTCAGGTTCATTTTACGAGTACATAAAATCTCACATGATTGCATACACCTTCATTCAAATATCAATTGCATTAATAGTACCATCACAGAGCGTCCCATCGCTGGTTTGAATTCTTACTTTCTTACCTTCCGAAGGAGTTAACACATATTTCGTTACTTGCTAAATTCAAATTGTAAATTCTATGATAGATGGCGAGGAAGCCCTACAAGATTTGGACTCCGGTCAGAAAAGGTCTTGAACGTATAAGTGGACCAGCAATATATGGACTTAGACGATGGAAGAAGGAATGGCTGCTATTACTGTCGACGATGGCATCAGACCACGCCGCTTGGAAGCTTAACCATTAGAGTTAGCTTAACAAGTAATGCTGTGAGCTGTTAGAAGAAGAAGATATTACCTTAATCCGATGTACACCATTATAGCCCTTTAACAAAATCTTCCCCAAAGTCTATTGTAACCCATTTGCTTCAAAATTAATCTAATTAATTTAATTCCACCAAACATTATACTCTCTGAACATATAATATTAATGAATTTAAAAAACGACACTTCTTGCAAAATCTTGGCTCATTATATTGGAGCCGAGTGATATCTCTTAAAATTTTTTATATTTTATGAGCATTCCATCATCAATCACCTCTTTAATATCATAAAACTACTGATCTTTGACCATAATCCGTTAGTAACACTAACTCCTTTTTGTAGCTTTCATTTTCTCATACTACATTACCCAATCTCCATTTTATTTTTTTGACGCGAATCTCATAATGTACTTTTGCTGCATTATCAGCTAAAGCCACAAAAAATAAAATGATGGTGACTTAGCTACCTCGAAGATTATAATGGGTATTGAAGACTGTTGAGGAAGAAGAATTTTGGATATTATGTGAATATAAAAGCAGTAGTGATTGAAAAGATTTCAAGGGAATATGACGAGTTTTAAGATAAAAGGATGTACCAGGGAAAACAATTTTGCTCGACCTAGAGTGTGTTTTTACTAGGTTAATAAATAAATAAAATTTAAATATTCTTCAATCTGGCTGCATAAATCGCTCGATATAACTCACATGAAAAACTGTTTTTTAAAAGACTACGGCAAAAGAACTCCTTAAAGTAAATAACAATGAAATAATTACCATAGCAAGCATTTTCACAAATTTGTTTCGAAATAAAATTGTTTTGATTTCCCATGAGGCCATTATAAAGGAATGGCATGCATTGCCTATTAACAACATTCCAATACCACCGTTGAAGTTGAGCGTTGCCTCGGCCAGCGTCCACCACCTGAATGCAGGCATCATTACCTGAAACAATATTTTTTTTGGAAAAATTATTGAATGGGATGATTGGGAAGATCGCTTTTTCTCAGTTTGGCAAAGTTGCATTTAAACGATAATTCCAGCAAGTACTTCGAGGAGAATAGTTCCACAGAATAAATTAAGCAAATAAAAGTAAGGTGAATGAAATAGATATTAACATGCACACCGCATTTCATTAAATGCAGTGGATGGAAACGTCAAGATAACCTTTCAGATTCCTTGCATAGATTTCAAAAAAAGGATAAGATTATTCTTAAAGTGGTTTTTAATTTGCCATTTGTTGTTAAAAATTAAAATCAAGGATCTCAATCACGGCAAAGCAAATATAAATTCAAACATGCATATATGCATCAAATCCTCTAAATTTGTTTGTAATGTTGATTTAAAGTGACGCTTGATTTAACCAAAAATTTCCTGTAATTTTCATGTACCAGCAAAAAATTTCATTATCCTTTTCGGAAGCCTGAAATAAATTCTTGGTAAATAATAGCGTCGATTATTTCCATCAATAAATAGATAAGCCATCACACTTGATCAATTTTTTGCAACCAGTTGGCTCAACTGGAAAATACTAGATTATTCTTTGATAATCAATATGACAAAAAGCTAAACTACTCTTGACTAAAGAAAACTTAGTAATGATAGTTAGATGCATTTTTATTATACAGGTGGAAAATTAGAATTGAAAAGTTTTGGATCATTTCCGTACATTAGAAAAAGCCTCATGCAAAGGCTATATTCACCGTTATGGAATAAGGAGCAAATACCATGTGACTGGAGCAAATTAGACTCCCATTTCACGATAAAAGTGGTAGGACGGCGAAAACTATCGAGGAATCAGTTTTCTAGACTTCTTTGAAAGGTTTTTTCTCCTTATTGTTGAATAGACTAGTGGCAGATATACCCTAATAAAACCAAATTAATCTGGATTATTCATATGGTATGTCATATAGTTTATTTTTATCATAGGTTTTAAGTTAAATAACTGACTGGCTCCAAGATAGGCAGCTTATTTTTTTCACTGATTAATGTGTGGCCTATACAAGTAATATTTTATTAAAACATTAAATTAAGTATCGGATCATGTTCAGATTTTAAACTCCACCATAGATTATAATTTTAAAAAGTTACAAAGTTATAAAAATTTATACATCCAAATTAAATCTAGTACTCAATTTGATCAAAAATAAAAGTAAATTTCTTATTGCTATTTATAAGCATTCATTCGACTCATTTGAATATATCACTACCAAAATTTATGAGATGGACTTAATTAACTGGTGAACTGCATAGGTATTTTTTAAACAAGTTAAATTTAGATTATTCCATTACTTATATTATAGAACTCATGCAACTTGATTTGAATTTGCTGCCTGTTAAATGAATTAATCAAGACTCCATTTCTTGTAAAATTTTATATGGACAATAAATTGGATAAATAAATAAATTGTAATAAGTTTTAATGAACTCAGTATAAATTCAAATTTTGCGAGATCCAATGGATTAATATCACTAAAACATTTCTACAATCCAAATGAAAAGTTTTAAGATTTCCTTTTTCATATTTCCCTTTACTTTAATAAATTAATACCAGCAGATGTTGGTACGCCTTATCTGGTTCCATTGTGTAAATGGCTGCAAAAAAATGAGAAGGAAGAGTGGGGTATTGAAATGAAATAATCAAAAATCTGGGCTCACTATGGGTTTATCACTGTTTTTTATCTAGCCCGAGCAGGAATGATTTTTGGTGGATCTTCACGCTGCAGCAGAACCTCAATGCAAATCTCTAAAAAAATTAATCGGAAAGATATTGGTTTAAATTTTTATTTAACGATATAATTTTAAGAACTGATCAATTCATTGGCTGTATTTCTTCGTAGTTTAATATATATTTTTTTCAACTGGAATAAGCAAAGAAGTTTATTTCATCGTTTTTCTGAAAACTGACTTCATAAAAAGCTAAACCTAAAATTTCATTTCTTAGTATTTTCTTCGTATAAGTAAAATTTCTTAGTATATTTATTTCGTAACAAGCGATGAAATAAAAGCGAGAAAACAATATTCTTGTAACTACTAGAAATAAATTGAAGATGAATTTTTAAAAATTAAAAATTTAAGAATTTTTATCATTTATGGTTCCCAATCGTTGGTCATTGATGTAAGCACTTGAAGAGATGGTCGTTGGTATGACTGTTTCGATATAGCGTTGAGTATCAGAGGTCTGATTAAAAATCTAAGCGGCACTAACGATCCATCAATATATTCTTCTTCTTCTAAAAGTTATCACCATCATTGGTTAGTTCCAACGTGGGTACAAGAGTAAGATGTTTCCAAGATGCGCGATCTAACGCCATCATTAATAGAAGCCATTACTTTTTCCATCGTCTAAGTCCATATATCGATGGTCCACCTATACGTTCAAAATCTTTCATGACTGTATCATTCCAAGCCTTGATTGGCTCTCCTCGTTTTTGACGCCACCCATCATGGGGTTTAGCAAATAATGAAATATGCGTCAACTCCTGTGGTGGATGATGGAGAACGTGCCCTAACTAGCGAAGGCGACGCTTTGTGATAAGATTATTAATGCTAGTGGTATTTGAACGAAGCTTTATGCAATGATATATTTTATCCGCTCGACGGACCCGTAAAATGTACCTTAGACGTAAAGAGTGGTCAAAGGCAGATAAATTTTTAATATCCTCCACTCTCATTGCCAATGTTTCAGAGCCATATAGAAAGATCGAAAGAATCACGGCTATATAGATAGGCTTTCGTTTTTATAGTGATTTCACGACGGCTTCATAAAGGTTTCGTTATCCGGAAGAATGCATTTCTAACTGCCGTGATTCGAGTTGTAATATCGTCTTTTGCCTGGCGATTTGGTAATAGAGTGGACCCAATGTATTCGGGCACTTCCTCAATCGGCAATGAATTTATAAAAAGAAGCATTTTATCAGCTTCTTGCATATAAAACGAAAAGACTTTCGTTTTATTTACATTGACCCTGAGTCCAATTCTCGCTGCAGTTTTTGGGACATTGTTTAGCATTATTTGCATTTCGTCATAACTGTCAACAAAAAAGACTACATCATGCACTAGACTGATTTGTACACCTTTTGAAAAGCGATGCCCATTTCGAAGAAGCCAGTCAGTTCCCCATATATATAGGCCTAGGTCGATGATGAATTGCCTTTATGAATCAAATGAACCTCTCTGTAATATTTTTCTCATTCTCTAAAGCGCCGTTCTTTCAATTGAATCAAAGGCAGCTACAGAGTCGATGAAACACGCAACGGTGGTTGCACATATTTAAAGCGATTTAAGCTTATGGATAGCAGATATTATTTCTTTTTCTGTCGGGGAATTGCAAGCATATGGTTAGCGAACGTACCAGTTATATCAGGGGTAACAGGTGGCATTTCATGGTTAAATTTATCCTCAAAGAATTCTTTCCATCTTATGAATCGGTTCTTAATACTCTTAATCGGCACACCATTGCTGTCCCTTACCATTTCACTGATCGTGCCCGGAGATACAGTTGCTTTATGAAGACGGCGGAGTAGTTTCCTAATATCGCAGTTTCCATTCTCCATTCTCAAGGCCATGTCACTCCAACAGTGATTTCTATTCAGCAGTGCTGCTTTCGTTGCAAATGTTCGAAGCATCCGGTAGTCCGGATCACCTGACATTGTACTTTGGCGCTGTTTTTTCAAGCAGTTGGGCAATTGCTTCCGATACCCAACTAGCGCACTTCCTACTAGTATGCCCTAGAGTCGAACTGGTTGATTTTCAGAGACATTCCTTTATTCTCACCTGTATATTGTTAAAAAATTTTTGATCGTGCTAAACCACAGAAACAGCCATTTACTTCCTCTACTAATACGAATTTAATTACTATCGATTTAAAAAGAATAAGAATTGAAGACACTTAAAAAAATTTTATCAAACAAGCTGCTGCTGTGTCATAATGGTATTTGGAATTTTAAAAATTTAGGAATCTAGTAAATGGAAATCAGTTGTGATAAATTTTCATTACTACGAAATATAAAAGTAAAATATAAATAAATATATATGTAATATAAAAATATAAGTCTAGTATAAAAATAAACGTAAAATATAAAATATATAAAATATAATATAAAAAAATAAAAAATATAAAATTAAAGTGGGTGAGTAAAAGCAAATGAAAGTAAAGCAAAATTAAATAAAAGTATTTTTAAATATTTAAAAACTCAAGATGCTAAAAATAACGAACCTGCTTGGAATTTGCTTTTCATTCTTTTGAACTTGATTGCACATCAAGGATCATTTGCCATTAGAATCAAAATTATCAGAAAATAATGGGCAGAGTGGTCGAATCGTGGTTGTTTCTTGGATGATCATTTTGAGCAACATGGTTCGGCATTGCTCTGATAGGAGTAAATTTGTCATCAACAAGTCCGGATGGTACCAGAGGCCTGTCTTTACTTCCATCTCCAAGTGTATTTAGGGTAAAGTGACCCTGTGTAACAGGCTAAAAAGTGGAGCGAATGCAAAAACAGAAATGACCTAAAATTCAAAAGCACCAATAAGATGCAAAAGATTTCATCACCTTCTTCTTCTAACAGTTCTCACCATTATTGGTGAGGCTGGCTCCGCTGGCTAAGACGTCTCTAAGCTGCTCGGTCCATCGCTAATAATAGAAGCCATTCCTTTTTCCATAGTCTAAGTCCATAAATCGCTGGTCCTCCTATACATTCAAAGTCTTTCCTGACTGTATCAGTCGAAGTATTGATTGGTCCTTCTCGCTTTTGACGCCACCCATCAGGGTTTAGTAAGTAATCTAATATGCCTAAACTCCTGTGGTGAACGAAAGAGAACGCGCCCTAACCAGCGAAGGCAACCTGTGATAACATCATTAATACAGGTGGTATTTGAGTGAAGATGGATATAATCACGTGCGATTTTATTCGCTTGATGAATGCGTAAAATATATCTTAGATATGGGTGGCCAAGGCTGATAGCTTCTTAATATCTTCCACTCTCATTGGCCATATTTCGCAACCATATAGCAAAATCAAGCGAATTGCAGCTATTTCGTCTTCATGGTGATCTTGCAGCGGTTCTCATAAAGATTTCCCGGAAAAACACATTCTGTTGTTATCCGAGTCACAATTTCATTCTTTTGGGATTAGAGTGGATCCAAGGTATTTAAAGTCAAGCACTTCCTCAACTGGTAACGAACTGATAACAATAAGTATTTTTTCAGCATCTTATATATAAAAGGAAAACATTTTCGTTTTATTTACATTGATTTTGATTAGCATATTTACATTGATGTTTACATTGATCCAATTCTCGGTGCAGTTGTTGGCACATTGTTTAACATTATTTGTATTTCCTTATAACTACCAGCAAAAAGGACTACATTATCAAAGTATTCAAGATCTGTGATACGATGCTCTGGACTGATTTGTACATTTCTTGAATACGAAAAACGGTGTCCATTATTTAGTCTATCGCGTAATTGAATATTGTAGGGTAAAAGATGCAGCCCAGACGGACACTAGTTCTTATTTCGAAGAAGTCTATCAGTTCCCCACAGATCTGCGCCATGATATGTTGATAAAATGCCTTTATAAGCCGAATGAGACACCGTCACATTCCATTACTTTCCAGAGCACTACTCTATCAAACGATTCGAAGGCAGCTGCAAAATCGATAAAGCAAGTGACGGTGAGAACTCATCTGCATGATTTTATTTGGTCATAGTAAATTAATTGACTCTAAACTAGCGTAAAAAATGTTTAAAAAACTATTGAAAAGCTTCATATTACACAAGCATATTCAAGCAAATCATGCATATAATCTTAACATGCAATTTTCATTTCATGCGCACTGGAAATTTTACCAAGTATTTGGCAACAAACAGTAGTTTGAGCATTTGCACCAATGTGACAAAAATAGCCGTTTGGGCACATAATTTGTTGATTAGTCGCTGAACATTGCAGGAAAATCCCTTGACTTCGGTATGGTATTCCGTGTTTACAAGGATTTGCTAAAGATTATTATAGCATATTTCCCAATCTTTCGAAAGAAATAAACAATGAATATTCATAAGTGGTAAATTATCTCATTCTAATGTTGAATTTAAAAGAAAAATTCTTAGCAAGCTGTTTTTTAAGCTGTTTTTCTTGAGAAAATAAGCTCTTGTGGTTTTGATTTCCGGTTCCATAATATAGATTAATATAGATTCCTAAACAATTGACTAAATAAGATTTTAACTGATGCAAATTGCTACTGTACTATTAATTACTAATTGCTAAACTGATTAGGTTAAAAAAATAAAACAAACAGCAATGCGTACCGAAACATGAAGCCTCGCATTCCTGTTGAGTGAGGAAATTATTTTCATTTCCTTGAAGGCCTTGGTATGCGAAAGTTTGGCATTGTTGCGTGACTGAGTTGAAATACCATCGCTGAAGATTGGTGTTACCGATTCCGACATGCAGAGGTTGGTTGCAACGATCGATATTAGCTGAGATGTGTATCGTAAATAAGTTCACGAAAAATAAAAATGCCTTGTAAAAAATGCCTTGGCGCGAAAAAGCATGAATCTCTCTGTCCAACTAAACCTACTCCTTTTCGATTCAGTTAATTCCAGTCGTCCCGAATAATAATGTTAGATGGTATAAGTTCTCAAAGCTCTTAGGCTGATTTTATGAGGGAATTGCAGTGTAAAAACTGATTTGAATTGCTGTGCTTTATTCATTAGATAAAATATATATTTGATTAAAGTTGTATTAACGACTGCTGGCAAGATATGCGTGAACATAACCAATTCCTTTTTTTTCATCTCGAAAAGAACGTTTCTGAAGCGAAAAAATGGACTGACGAAGCTTATAGATGGAAAAGTTGGTAACAGCATGTGCAAGGAATGATTCGTAAAACTCAAGTAAGAAACCTTTGATCTTCAAGGCAAGCCAAAAGCAGACCATAGAAGTTCACCACTGATCAAGTGCAAGCACTACTTGATGAAGACTCACACTGAACAATATTGGAATTGGTACAACTATTAGGATATTATCATTCATTCTTCAATAGTACAAAGATTTCACGCTGAGCACGCTGAAAATTCAAAAAGTTGGGAAGTCGGTGCTATATATGACGGAAACATGAAACTGTCTGAATACTTGTTTCTCTTTTTGCGAGATATATAAGAAATTTTTGTGGAAGATGTCAGAGAGAGAAGTGGATTTACTATGACAAATCCTAAGCGCTGAAAATCATGAGTTGGCCAAGGATAACTAGAAACATCAGCGGCGAAACCAACTTGTTCCGAAAAAAGTCTTCTGTGTGTGGTGAGATTGCAAAGATGTTCTATATTGTGAGTGTTGAAAGCTGATGAAATTTACTGCCGAATACTAAAATTTTCAAAGCTTAAAGGCAATTATCGAAAAAAAACGTCCAATTGCAGGGTAAAGAACTAGGCAAATAATTCGCCTACATGACAACCCTTACCCACATGGCAATATCAACACATGAAACCAATACTATGACAAATCCATTACCATTACTATGGGTTTAGGTTGAGAAGTTTTTCCACCCACGACATCCCAGGTCCTCATCAGATATTGATGAAAAACTTATAAGCCCCATCGGATAATCATTGTCGCGAAATGCGATGTTTTCTACTATTTCAAATTTGCCTTTCATTTGCCCGACAAATAAAGACTTTCATCAACTCATTAATTCTTTACTTTCAAATATGTCAATAAAAGATAAAGGTCAATTTGCAGTATATATTGTATATCCTTCTCAAGAAAATTGTTCTTTTCTTATTTTGGTGCCACCAAGAGACCCGAGCTGTTGGGTCCCAATATTTCAATATTCAATATTTTGTTATTTAATGTCTTTTATTTATTCATTTCTTATTTGTTCTGAGATAGCTATTTTTTAGCCTATGGGCTTAATTTATATCGAATATTGCTTTTTCTTATCAGTATATTACTGAGATTTAATTAACCAAGTTTGAGGTGGCGAATAAAATTTAATTCGAGCGGTGATCATTGCTTATTCTACTGCCCTGATAAAGCAGCCGGATAAAGGTTATTCTAAAATAAATAATGCGTGGCAGGCGAGCAAAATTCCACTGCTTCCAAATATCAATCTATTTTTACAATTGTCTTTTCCCAATAAACCAATTTACCAGTTGTCACATAGATGGCTGAGAAACCAATAAGCCTTATCTGATCAGTGTTTTGAAAATTTAGACGAAGTTCGAAATTTCATCGGTGCCTTTTTTTATTCAAGGCGAGATGCATATATTATTACGGTGAAATTTACCAGTTTCCAGATAGATGGCTGAGAAGGAAAACTTCAATGACCAATTAATTTATGCTTGTATTTTATAACTAATTTTTAATTTAATTTTTAATTTTTAATAAACGCTGGCAACTTATACGCACATCCAATCTATTATTCAAATTTCACTTAAATTTAGCATTTAAGATTTGAAATGCCATTATCACTGAAAAACTTATTCAGTAAATATATGGACTGCATCAACCATTATCAAGAAGACATTTCATAAATAAACATGGTGAAAGAAGCCAGAGTTAAAAGCTCACGAGGCTTGTTACAACAGATTGTGGTTGCTATTGTGGCTCCGATATGGCAAAATTGTTGCACACCACAAATATTTGAAACTTGTGGTGAATTGTTACACTGAATTCGCGATTCTGTCGTACCATAAGCACAGGGATTAAGAGGCTCTGAATAATTTGCATTTGATTAATTCCATAAGATTTCTGGTGAGATGAATATTTGGTGCAATTCTGACACGATAATTTTATCTTCTGGCTTTAGCTTTTTAATATTTTTTTTCTTAATCCTTTTCTCAATTCTTTCTGAGAATAAATTTAAGAAAGCACCAACCTTCGCAAGTTTTCCAACAGTTCTGGAATGTTTCAAAGTTATTTCTATTTTCGCAGCATCCAGACCAATAAAATAGTTCACACTGCGTACTAATTGGATTGTAATACCACCGAGGGATTTTATATGGTCCAATGCCAATTTGTTGCGGTTCATTACATACAACAATTTCAGATGTGTAACCTAAATGATTCTGACGCAATTTAATAATCCAAAATTTTTTGTATTAATGATATTGCAATGACCTACCTGATTGTTTGCAATAAAATTTTTAATGAAAGCTTTTCCAGTTTTTATCTAAAATAAAGGAGATCATTTAAATTTCTCAAAAAATTATTCACTCTACTTATCTATAATACTTGTTTAATGTGTGGACATATATCTCTGCTTGTGTCCATTTTCGAAAAAAAGACCCTAGCCACAAACTGCGAAGTCGCAGTCCCTCGTGGTAGGCTAAAGTTCCAGACCTCACATAAAAAGTTGCAAACTAGAAATTATTGATAGTTAGTTAAGTAGATATCAAACTACCATAAAAACAGCGTTTCCCAAACTTTTTTCCGCCACGGAACATTTGTAAATTATAAACTGCAATATGGTTGTGGACATTTAAATTGGATTTCTGGTTGGAATTTGGTATAAAACAAACGAAATACTTTCGAGTGTTTATGTATATATAAAAAAGTGTTTAAAATGAATATAATATATCACTCATAAAAATTATGAAAAAATTTTAAATCGTTCGAGAATGCATTTTTGAAAAGAAGTAGGATTTTAATGATCTCGACATCTTCGAATCGCAAATAGAAATCAAATTTGAATTTTATCAATTCCTGCTTTTATCTACTTATTTTTTTTATACTCAAATTTAGAAAAACAGTCCAACGTTTTATTAAATTTAAGTAAAAAACCCTAAAGTATTTATAGAAAAAAAATAAAGTTAGGGATAGATTTTTGTGTAATTTCAAAGAGCTATGGATTTTCTACTGTTTGGAGACAGTTTTAAAAAATTTGTTATTCAACTCAAAATACTCATAATTAAGTCTCATTTGTCACAGTTTGAGGAATATTGACTTAAAGCTATTCAAGTCAATTAACAACTGTCTATCAGATATAGCACTAGTTAAATCTGGAGTGCTTCTGCGAGATATGTTGGCCATTTATTTCTTTGCTTTATGCCAGTGATATTGCCAAGATAACAATATGTTAAATTCTAACATTTATTTTGCGCTAATGAATGTACAATTATTATTCATGGTGGATCAGATATCTTGTTTGTTTGGTGGTCTATTTAATTAAGAAGATATTAATATTAATTAAATAAAACAGGTTGATTTCAACGTACTCAAATTACTTCATCAATCTGAGGTACACATTCGTTCGAAAAAATTCTAATCTTTCATCACTTTCTATTAGAAATATTCTTCCAAAACAATTTGATAATAGCTGTCGAACAGTTGAAAATAAAAATTACTAATCTTCATATAATAGTGAAATGAACAGAATAGGAATCAATGAATCAATAGGAAATGGAGGATCAACAATTCGATGAAGCAAAGGCTATAGAAATGTTCTCAACTGCGGTGACTATATATAAAAACAAAGATTTCATTCACGATTTCACTGTTCAGAATGACAAATCATTGACGACCAACATTAGCCGAAGAATGGCTGTTATATTTTATATTTATATTTTGCTTTTCGTTCCGGTTTATTTTTGTTTGTGATAAATTTTATTGTCTTGTGTGATAAATGGTAGGTATGTTGCCACGATTTTTTATTTCAAATAAAGATTCAATTAAGCAATTTTGAGGCTTACACAATGAAATTTTTGGAAGATATTAACGAGACATTTCATGGATTTACGATATTCAAACAACGATTATAGAAATAGAAATAGATCGAATAAGGAAAGCATAAAGAAGCGATGTAATAAAAGCATGAACCAATTTAGCATGGTGGAAATGGACAAGAATCAGAAGATGATAGGGATACCTTATTTACCGATATCTCTATATGAATTTAATGCAAACAACGATTACCCAGTAAATTCTTGTCATCATTAAAAATAGTGGTGGAACAAGTGGAGATTCCGAATGTGCAAAAATTATTCGAGAACCAGCCAGTGATATAATTGAAGCCATCCTGTAGATGAGATGTCAAAGTCAAATCCAAGAAGACAAAGCATTCTCAAAAATCCCAGATCGAAATGGGGAAAACTTCAACACAAGACAATAGACCAAAGAAGAATGCTTTCTGTGACGAATAGTGGATAACACTGGAATAGTGAATGCGAAAAAATTAAAATCTATAGTGAAAGAATCTAAAAGATGAAAGGGAAGCAGTTGTGCTTCAAATGCCTAAGTGGAAAGTATATAACGAACCACTGCAAACAAAACTTTGATTTTGACGTTTCTATTATAACGGACGACGGTTATCAATGAATATATAGAGTACAAGAAGAAATGCAGTGAGCAGAGCAGCACATCGTAACTAGCTTCATGACTCTAAGAATAAACAAAGCCAATTATATAACATTAATAGTGTATTGTAGAGCTAAAAAATTCTGATGATGAAGAGGAATTTAACGGGATAAGATTATTCGACTGGAGCGCAGTCCTCATATTTCAGATGCAAGAAACTTAAGTTAATTGGAGCCCGCCAAGAGAATTTAATGATAAATATTTTTGATAGTTGTTATTCAGTATCACAACAAATTATAATCAATTTCGATATACAAACTCTTACTATCGACCAAATAAGAATCAATGCTGTAAAACAAATGACTCAGCCAGTATTTAGAGCAGTATTAAGCGGAAAGGAGCAAGGGCCATATCTGTAATTTTGGAGAAGGACCATATCTCTAATTTTCTAATTTCAGAAACAATAATTGGCATCGGTTTCTATGAACGATTTGAATTAAGAAACATGACCATGGAATTTATTTTCACCTATACAAAAGTAAAATAGGGCCATTTTTGGCAGGTACAGAGATGCTGAATCGAAAAATGACGCCAAAATAATGAGGATCTTAAGTAATCTGGTGTTCGGACGAGATGCAGATTAGAGCATCGTCGGATAAGTACCCACAATCACCCGAAAAAAGGTATGATAATTTGATCAAACAACAACCAGAAAGTAGCACCATCAAGAAAGTAAAAGAAATAAAATTACCACCGGAGAATATAGATAATGCATTATATTTACCACACCAACCGGCAACCACGCTGTGCTACTGTATTCGATCCTAGTACAAAGAATACTAGCGGAAAATCCCTAAACGACTTTTCAATTTTACTGTAGTTCAATTTTACTGAATGAATGAATATTGACGAGATCAAGTATAGTCCTCTATCCTCTCAAATATGATAATAGCTGAGGTAAAAAAGACTTTTCATCAAATCGGACTAAAGTCACAAGACCAAAATGCAACACGATTTTTATGGATGAAAAATCTAAGAAAAGAATTAAATGTGCGATGAAAATATGCAAGTATATCGTTTCGAGAGAATTCTCTTCGGACTAATTTCAAGTCTACAATGCATAAACATTTAAATAAAGTTAATTCGAGATTGTTACATTATGTCTCGAGGGATATCGTGTAGATAATATAATATAATTGTGACGGCCTGGAAAACCAAAGAAACTCTATAAAAGCATAAAATGATAAAGAAATTGTTTGGCGGAATCAGGATGAACATTCGAAGTTTCATATATAACCAGCAGTTCAACAGTTCAATTAGCGATGATTGAATCAATCAGCTAAATAAAGTATTGGGAATTTTCTTCGACTCGTCAAAGAGGCAATTACTACATTTTTTAATTTCAATTTACAATCGTTTATGTATTGTTGCCATTGAAAAAACGTCCACAACTACTGGAAATTGAATGAACCTATCGGAAATAGGATTCAAGAGACGATTCACGGAATTTTGGAAACATGGGAACAATCTCATTTGCTTAACTAATTCCGCTAAAGGACGACCTCATAAGATCCACTGCATCCAACAGCCGGAGCATAAGTGACAACCTTATATGTAGGATATCAAGTAACAGTCTCACAGTGGAGAACAGGTTTACTACTCGCTAAATTATGATTGATCTCTCCGGGACGACTATCTTGGAGAGCAGAACTGATTGAAGTTGTAATTACGATAGTAAATTATGTTCAAAAAGCCATTAGATATGAAAGAGACAAAAGTTTTTATATTGTCATATAGCTAAATAGTATTTCGTTTCTTATCAGAAGAGGTTGACCACAAATTACGATTTGTGTATGAAATAAAGACAACGAAAGCACAGCTTCATTACATCCCGTACGCAAATAATCCTGTTGACGTAGTAACACGAAGCTTTTTTTGCACAATTTGCAAGAAAATAACATGCGGTGGTGCGAACTCTGATTTGGTTCTAAATGATTCTTGCGAGAACCAGAATGGCTCGTACAAAATAATTTGTAAAATTCGAATGATCAAAGAAGAAGAAATGAAAAATTATCAATGAATGAAGGAAACAACAGCCATTATGCAAGAAAAATTGCATGAGGTACAAGGACCCATCCATCGTCAAAGCCGCAAAACCATACAGACAACTCCGGCGGAATATACATTCTATGAATTATAAAGTTAGCAATAATAACTATAAATAACTATAATAAAAGAATGAAGTCCTGATATAATGAAGATTTCATTATACAGAAAAAATACTGTCAAGACAAACTCAGAATGAAACTATTTATGCAAAGAATTTTGATAAATTTTGGCTTGATACAAAAGAATGATGCATGGATGATGAAAGGAAGGTTTGGTAAAGGTTAAGATCTGCTTATTAGTCAGCTTATAAAATTAACCATTATTTTATGGAAACCCATCTGAACTTTTTTCACGTACCAAACGATACCAAGGTGAATAATGTATAAATTAACAGAAACCTACTAGATCTGCAAACGATTAGCAAGGAGTGTTTACAATGAAGACAAATGATCAAGTCGGTTATTCTACTAGATAAATAAATATTCGATGAAATGAATCGAGCGAAGTCACCTATATAGGAATGGACCTTGCCTGTGTGGGTGAAGCATGAGAACCAGAAGATGAAAAGATGGGTAGTGCTATTTATATACATGGCGATGAGAACGATCCATTTGGAGACAGCAAAATAATGTCAGCGGAAGGTTTCTTACTCGCATTACGGAAGTTAATGGCAATTCGAAGCGAGAACGATATTGCCCGACAGTTTCAAAGAATTTCATTTTACCAAAAGATGCGATCAAGAAGATGCAGTCAAGCATTGCCGAGGAAAAGTGAAATTCATTCATTGGAAATATGCCCTATAGACAGGAAGTTCTTGTAACATGTACGAATGAACGAATGAATGAAATAATGGTGGCTACACTGAGAAATTTGGTTGGAAAATGGACAATAAATGGTGTTTTTATGCTTTCAAAGGACGAATTTTTGAACTCTAATCTGCGAAATAGCAGCGACAGTGAACAAACGACCACTGTGTTACAAAAAATGGCTTTGATACTTATATCGACACATTATCAGCGAACATTACTATCCATAGATGTGTTATGTTAAAGACGTTAACGACGAGTTGGAATCAATATGAAATTTGTGCAGAGAAGATATTGCAGAATTGGCTCCATGGCACCAAAATTTTAATGGGAACTGTGGCAAAAATAGTATTTGTAAAGTTTATTAGAACACCTTCGTCTATAAAACCGATGACGTTTCGGCAACCGAAAGAAGTCGTTAAATAAGCCAATGCTAAGATCTCAGGAGAGATTAGGAAATTATCGAGCTGATCAAGGATTCTAACAGTAAAGTATGATCGGTAGCACAATTGAACGAAAAAACCAATAGGCAGACCAATAAACCTAGTCTCAGTAGAAACGGCGATCAACGAGTGTTAGGAAGAGGTGCTCAAGACGAACAGATGCAACAGGCATGTTCAAGTCCCGGAGAGTGTTCAGAAGAGAAATATAGATGAAGAACAAAATGAAAAGAAGTCGATGAAATAAAGGTAATAGAAATGACCACAACTGAGATGGCAACTATATATACTATCAATATACTAGACATATATAAGATCGATTTCAGTCGACGATCAGTGCCGGCCAACTGAAGAAGAAAAATTGCCTCTTATATTTTGATTTTAGTCTCGGTTTAATGACATTTTGTATTGTCTTGTGTGATAAATGCTAGTGTATGTTGCCGCGATTTTTTATTTCAACTGAGGATTTAATTACACAGGTTTGAAGCTTGTCGTGAAGGTCGTAAAAATGGAAAATGGATTCGAACCATCAGCTTTTCTTGTTTTGTCAATTAATTATCAACAAATTATCGACCAATAAAAAATCAATGAAGAGGAGGAAGAATGCAGTTTTCATCACTGTTTAGTGAAAATAACGAATCAGTAAAAAAATGCTCAAACATATCGAGAAAACGATAATACCCATAAAGAGAGCAGAAAGAAAAACTGGACAAAGGCCAGTGAAGCACGAAAAAATACAAAAAAATGATCCAGTGATGTCGACTCCAAAGTGCCTATTCCTTTTTGCATTCAAAATTTCGTGATAATGTTTGCACAGTATGCAAAATAGTTAATTATATAAAGGAAGTATACTTTTTTTACACAAAAGAAACTCAAGAAACAAGCTGAATTTTAAAGCTTTTTTGTAACGAAATAATAAAAAAATCATCCAATTTATGGATAGTTTATGTATGAATGGAATGATTAAATTATTTGAAAATATAGATGATTAATCTCTTATTGAAATTTATATGATATTTATTCAGAATATAATGAATGGGTTATAATAAAGTTTGCTATTTTCCCTAGATTTACTTCATGAATTTAAACTTGGTTTCAGTCTCGAAACGGCAAACATCAAGATAGCCAAGGATTTGTTAGCCAATGCACAGTATACATTTGGTTTCAAAAATTTTGTTATGGTGAATTGAACCTTGAAGATAAGGAAAGTAGCGGACATCATTGTGTCGTTGACGATGTCGAATTAAAGGCTTTGGTGAAAGCAAATCTATGCTCAACTGTTCAAGAGTTAGCTCGACGTAAGTATTATAACAAAATTCGATGAAGCATAACTGCTACTAATTGAACGAAAACCAAAAAATGGCTTATTTTTTGCTACCATTTCTTAATAATGTGTGATGTCCTCTTTTCTGCATGATGTTCGGCGCTGTGGCTGTGGCGATAAAAATCACATTATCAACATATTAAGCATCCCAAAACACGAAAATGTTATGGTGATTGTTTGGTGACCAGACCCAATCCACCACACTTTCAATAACAGAAAAGAGGTAGAAATTCATGTAAATTTATGAAAATTGCAATGTATATATGCAACTGCAGAAAAAGCCCAATCTTTTTGCACGACAACCCTCGACCACATTTCGCATACCTAAGCTGCAGAAGGAAGAATTGCCTCATCTAGCATATTCATCAAACCTCCTTTCAATCAACTGATTACCACTTTTTTACATCGATAATTTCTTGAAAGAAAAAATCTTCAAGGTAGATCAGCTCAAAAAACACGCCTTCGAATAACTCGTCACCTCTGCAACTATCCAAATAAATAAATTTACTCATATTGGCAAAAAATTTGCAGATGCTAATAGATTTTATTTCGAAGTTTATTCTGAACTATTCTGAACTAAGACGTATCCTTCTAAAGATAATGGTTAAAAACGAGCATTCGTATAAAACCTAACAAATATTTTTTTAAAGAGATTATCATTTTTAGTTTCGTTTCCAACTTTTATCTCTTTTAGTTTGTTGATCTGGCAGAAATAAATAAGTATATCCAAAATCTTATCATGTCTTGGATGCCACTTTTTGTGACAAATCTTCCCAAACCCTATCAAGTGCATCTTGACATTCGCATAGTATTGCCATAATTCACTAACATCATTTAAACCTCTTGTTGCCCGAATGGCGAAAAAAGCTAAAATATGAGTAGGACATTTGCATTGCACCTGCTATGCCCAGCAAAAGAATTAATGAAATAAGGGAAAAAAGAGTTGGAGAAGATATTGGAAAATAGCACGGAATAATAGTAGAGTACCTCATAAGTGAGAGGCACAATATAGCCTTTATTTTAAGAGAATTAAGAACCATAAATCTTTCCTCCCATCTCAGATCAAATATAAACTCCCAAAAGATCATTTTTGGCCTTTTTGGACTTTTGCTAGGAAAAGGAGTGGGAAGCGACGTCTAAACTGGGTTTTAATATATTTTCATATTTGGTTTAACGTATATATTATTTTTCTTTGTAATAGGATAAAAGTTTCGTTTTTCTTTATACACATTTGTCGTTACTAATAAAGGTTTAATTATTTAAGTTTGAGGGTTTGCAATGAGATAATTAAGAAGAGAACGCTGGCAGCAGAATTTATAATATTGTTGAAAAATAAAAGTCCCGCGTGGCAGTAAATTTATTAAATCTATAAAGAAATTTATTAAATTTAAATTTATTAAATCTATAAAGAAAACCACAGTGGAGCGGATTCCCGAAGGAATCTTGAAAATGTAGATATTGGAAGTGGGAATCGCCAAGCTCCCAACAGAAATTCGTACTGTTAAGTTTTCCGTTACAATCTGCTCATAATCAGTTATACCCTATAATATCCAACCATCTTCATAATATTTCTCAATTTTATCAAACCTCGCCTTTATCGCATTTTGTTGCAACCATAAATTATGAAATCGCAATAAGTAGCGATGGGGAGTTTGAGGTATATAGGTATTATAGGATTTAGGGAGGGAGCTTAAGGAAAAAAAGTTAATTTGATGAGGGTGAAAAAATGCAGCAGGATTCGAAAGTGCTGATGAAATATTGGGGCTTTTAGAATTTCTATAGGACGACTGTGCTCGTGTAGGACATCTCCATATAATATTATTCGTTTAAATAAACATTTTAAAATTTTAGGCAATTTCTTTAAAATACCAATAAAAGTCGGTTGACGAGGATATTGTAGCACTGGCTGAGGATGATAAGAAAATCTGCGAATATTTACTAATGAATCATTCAATCTAGGTGCGTTCTGAAACAAAATTCTATAAATTAATTAAATCACAAATATAATTCAACAATTCTTGTCAGGTCCATGCAAATTAAGATTTTTTTTAATGATTCGATAAATTAGCCATAGGTATAATTTATAAGTAGGCAAAAATCATGAAAATAGTACAGACCAATAATTTAACGATGGCATCAAAGAAGTCTGCAAGCATTAAGTCCAGCTACGTTGTGCAGATATGTTCAATTTTCCTCATCTATTGTGGCAACCATTTAAAAAACTATAGTAATTATATTTTCAACCATTTTTTTTAAAAATGCTCGGAGAAATAACATACATCCAAAATATACGAAACGACTAAGGATTGATTGACACGCATTATGGAAATAATTAACCAAAGTATTTGCTTCAAACATCCTTTCTTCACAAACATTCTTCACAGGTATTGTCAAATTTCTCGTTCTGAAATCGCATAAATTCAGCAATCGCCATATTGCATCGTATAACACGCACGATAATCTATGCATGCTTCTGAGAAAATACTTTATACAAGAATGTTGAACACAATAAGAATATAGATGTGAATTCAGAGCTCAAATAAAGTTATTCAATCGATATTCACTAAATTTATCTGGAAAATAGGCACGAGGAATTCGGACAGCGAATGAATTAGGTAGAAGGTTTTAAAAATCAAGAAATATACCCATCTTTGGACCTCTTTCTAGGTCTTATCATTACTGGTCAGGTTGGTCACAACGATAAGACATTTCCAAGAGGCGCCGTCATCGTCGACTACAATAGAAGCCATTCCATTTTTCACCATCCAAATCCCTATAGCTGGTCCATCTATTTATTCAAAATCTTTTCTGACCGTATCTTGATTGGCCCACCTCACTTTTGACGCTACTCACCACAGTGTTTAGCAAATAACAAAGCATTCAACTCTTATGATTGGCGACGAAGAACGTGCCCTAACCAGCGAAGATGACTCTTGAAGATGATGAAGATGAAGATGATGGTACCATTGATGCAAGTTGAACGAAGGTGGATGAGATCATGTGAGATTTTATCCGATCGTTAGACCCGTAAAATCTACCTATATTGGTCATGAATAGTCAAAGGTTGATAACTTCTTAATATCTTCCACTCTCATTGGCCATGTCTCACAACCATAATTGAATCGAAGGTGGCTTACAGTGATATTTCAACGCCCTTCATGACGTGAATATTTTATCAGCATAACCACGCTCCGGTTTGAATCTAACTTGATTAAGGTGCATCCTGCTGTTCCGTACTGCCATAATTCCACTGAGTAAAAGGGAAGCAAAAATTTTGAAGCTGAGGCATCTAGTAGGCTGGTTCCTCAATAATTGTGTGGCGCAATATATCCTATCACCTTTCATGGGAATTGTGAGCAATATTGCTTTGCTCCAGTCGTCTGGTATTATTTCTTTCCTCCATACTACATTTAATGAAGGTGTATTATGAACAACACTTGAAGAGTTCAGCTCGGAGACCATTTTCTCCAGGAGTTTTATTAGCCTTAAGCTTATGTACGACGGAGATTATTTCTTTTTCTGTTGGCGGTCCGCAATTACAAAGATAAGGTTCGACGAGCGAATCAGCTATACTCGGAGCAACAGATGACGCAGTTAATTTTGACGCCAATGAATTCAATTCATCTTATGAGGCGATCCTTAATGCTTTTAAAAGATTGTCCTTTGTTAACACCATTGTTATCCTTTACCATTTCACTGATCGTTCCCCGAGATGCTTTATGAAGGCGAAATAGTTTCCTACTGTCACCCAATCCAGCCGCCGTCTCCATTCTCAAGACTATCTCGCTCCAATAGCGATTTCTGTCCATGCTGCTGTCGTTGAAATTCTTCAGGGCATCCTGTAGTCAGGATCACCTGATATTTGGGCTTTAGCAGTTTTTTCGAATAGTTTGACACTTACTTCCGATACCCAACTAGCGCACTTCCTACTATGCTGTAGCGTGGAAGTGGTTGACTTTTGGAGGCATTCCTTTAGTTTGGACCAATATTCGTTTGCCGTTTCAGAAAAGTCGTTAATATTTAAAACATGAAATGCTTCAATAATTCGGTTTGAAATGCGCTTACTGCCTCCCTGGAAGATGCTGTTTCTTGTGAGCTGTCAATTTTATGCTAATCTTGACTCGTACCATAAAATTGTCAGGTCCATGAAGATTGCCCATTTCAGCATCACGATAGGAACGATTACCTGGCATGGAACTCTTTCAACGGAGACTGATTAACATATAATCAATCTGGTTGAAGTGTTGGTTATACGGAGATTTCCTCGTGAATAGATGTTTTATGCTGAAAGTATTAGTAATAAAAATATCATGCACTTCAGAAAAAGCGAAGAAGACGTTCGCAATAGGCACATCGGACTGTGATGCCATATTTGCAAATTGTCGAGGTCATCGCAGCGACATCTTAACCTCCGCGCGTATCACAATCTCCCGCGATTATGGCCATGCCATGTTTCTGTAGAGATTTTGTTAACAATTGAAGTTTCGCGTACAACTTATCTTCATCACCGTCATCTGCCGACAAAGCTGGAGCATAACCACTGATGATCGAGGTATTGCAGAATTTACCTTTAAAGCAGGCCTAGGCCAAACGGTCGTTTACCGGTTTCCACTCAATGAAAATAAGCCTTTTTAGACGACAAACGCTATGTTATTTCGTCCCGAGTTATCCGAAACATGATACACCCCAGTGATATAGCCAGGTTTAGTAATTATTCGACATCTAAAGTGAGGAGGGCGGAAACAAGCATGGGACATCCACACGATATTTAGAAAGAGTGTAGATAGTGATCGCTTGGCTTGCAACGTTCGTGAGCGTTCTGACTTTTCTGCTATGGCTAACATCTCGACACGCCCACAGAGAGGCCTTGACAGATTTCGAGCAATTCCACTTGGCTTGGGTGCATATTTTATTTTCAAGCCTTGGGATCATTTTAAGTCTGTATTGTATACTTATCGCATACCACTGGGCTGGGTATATCGTCGGAGGACACGCCCTCTCAAGGATATCAAACTCTTTGACCATAGACTCACATAGGGATAATATTACAGGTGAGTCCCCAGCAGCCGCCAGATTTTTGATATGACAAGTTTATTCCTGTCGAAAGTAAGGATAAAATGGAAAAATTTAAAAAATCACTAAAAAGTCAAATTTAAGAAAAAAATAAACTTGAAGAAAACTTATCATTTGAAGTGGTGCCCAAACAAAGAATTGTAATAATCATTATTGTTTTCATTATTATCATTATCATTATTGTTTTCTTCTTATATCTTAATAGAGTAAATGGAAGAACTGACCGCTTACAAAACAATTGGTCAAAAAAATACTCACATCTTTGGACTAACTCACAAAAAATGTAAAGGCTTTCATTTCATGATAAAAAATTCACAAAAAAATTCCTTAGTTCATTTTTTGATCACCTTATTTTTGTAAGAATTCCATGGAAATTTTACAGCCGTGACTTAACAAGACTCCCCAGCGGAACCAATTATGCACAGCTATCGCTCGGACTTTACTTTTGATGAAAGGCTTACTGCCAGTCGACAGGATTCGAACCTACGATAACCTGATCTTATTTTAGGTATGTCACTCTAATATACTATTCGATCTTAAATGATTTTTGAAGTGAATTCCCATCAATTGTATTTTAGACGCCCTTGTTCACTTAATTGAATTTATTGAGTTGAGCCAACACCAGGGACCAAGAATTTTAGTTAGGGTTACTTCTCATTTTCAAGGAGGTGTTCCTCTACACAGTTTTCTCGTAGTTTTCACATCTCTCATTAACTTATCTAAGGGATAGAAATGACTTTTTAAATCTATCATCATAAATCCACGTTGCACATTATGCATTCTATTTATAGCTAGTATTTGGAACCATTTTTTTCGCTTTTTTGCTATATTCAAGAGATAAATGGAATTTTTCATGATTTAAAACAAAGTTAAATTGAAAATGAATTATCGATGAAAATACGTTAGAAACTGCTTATTAAAAGGACGAAATGGAACATAATTGGTCCAGTGAGCTGAAAAGAAATGGGTCTATTAGGCAGCGAGAAAAATCAGTGCAGTGGATCGATCAGAATATCACTCGCATTTATAAAAGACGTAAATGAATGTAAGAACTGCACTGAAGAATATAAAATGCAAAGGCACAAAATGAATTCATTAACACGAAAGGAGATTTAGTACATTAGCTTTAAAGTAACTGGTTCGAACTTGATAGAATTGGAGTAATAGAAAATCTAGCACGAATCGGATGAATAAAACTCGTTCTCGGTTATCGATCTCGGCTTAGCGTGTGATGTAATCACTGCTCTTTTCATACCTGTCACAGTACGATTTGATAGCTTAGAGGCGGAACATTAACACACTATACTTCAAAAATCTATAAAATCATTTTTTTTTAGAGCAATCAACATATTCATTTCTCTAAAAGCATTTATATTTCCTTTTTATACATAAAAGTTAGTTTATATTAATGCTAAAAAAACAAGGATCCAATTTAAAAATTACTTTGAGCTAAAGCTTAGAAAATTTTAGGTTCTTTTTCGGTGTTAGAATGTTATTAACCTAAATGCGAATATGCTGCTAATTCGACAACCTAGTTGACCAAAGATATGTCGATTGTCACTTACCGCAGTCCAAGTTTCGTGAATTCTGTTTCTGCTTGCCGAGTGCACTCTGCTGTGATTAATGCTCGAATAAAGTTGGTTTATAAATATATAGTGTAGTAATTCCATTCTCCAAAGCAAGAAAATTGAACGAAAAACACTTTTGTGTCTATAAATAATTTCAACTAAAATGATGGCAATTAAATAACACAAAGAGCATTAAAAATAGAAATTTGACCACGAACAAGCCAAAAAGTCAACAAATGCCGAATTTTTAGACCCACTTTTGAGAGTAATTCGACCAAACAAAATGAACTTTTAACGTTTATTATTCTAAGCCTTCATCAAGTTTTTTTGCGATATTTAAGGGAAAAATTTTTTTTAAAGAAGTTTTTAATGTTGCTTTGTTTAGAGTTTGTTGAAATAAAAAATATTATTATCATTCCTCATTATGCTTGCTCCATTGTCTATTAGGAGGAAATAATTTTGGCAGAAAGTCATTTAGTGCTACATGTGAGTCTCCAGTATCATCCGAATCACAGCTGATTTATTGAGATCCACGAATCATGAGATAGATGAAACATAAGATCAAAATAACAGAAGGGGATAATTGAAATAATAACTGGAAAGAAGATAGGCAGTGATTTTAGCGGAAATTTAAGGAAATTTAACATCTTTTACATCCATTCATTTCATTAATTTTAACAATTCATTTTAAAAATTCAGTAGAAATCTATTTTAATATTCATTAATAGAGAAAATTGTAATATTTATCGTTGCACGCCTTTATCACCAACTTTTAGGTTTTTATTGAAAATAACGGATACTGTTCCAGGATTCATATATTAGTTTTTTTCTTTAGTAACTTTCGTTTCCCTCATTCAATTTTTGCCGATTTTTTTCAAAACTCTATTAATTCTTTGAAAAGCTAAGAGTTCTAAGGATTCAAGGCTGTTCTTCGCCAATTTGTGCAATCAACAATTCTGCAAATTATAGATGTTCGATATGATGATAATGAGAGTTAAATCATAAACAAAAAGGACTACATAATCCCAAACTAAAAATTTCAACACAAAAAAGAAAACCCATCAAACCACAACTAATTACACAGACAATAAAAAGATAAACCACAACTAATTACACAGACAATAAAATAATAAAAAGACAAAAAAATACTTCTTTTTGAGGCTTCGAAAAGGTGCAGGGAAATAGGAAATAGTAGGAAATCCGCTGCATAATTTACCGTTCTCCTTAAATAAAATGATTTCGCCTTTCGTTAATTCGTGAAAAAACTACAAAAGACAATATGGCCTTCTATGATTTCGCCTTTTTGTTTGTAAAAAAATAATTCTCCATTCTGATTTAATAATGGCGAATAATTTCGCCAGAATTATAGATACCTTTCTTAAAAAATTACTAAAAGTTGTCATTAACAACATCAAGTCGTTTGAAAAAAAAAAAAATCCAACATTATTGGTACGAGCAAAATTATTGTCCCTTAATCGCTGCTTTAAGAATAATAGTTTTCACTTAATATCCCTTGTATAAGGCATGTAATTATTCTAGAAATATCGTAATTTCGTTGAAAAATTAGATTAAATAAGAAAATTAATAAGTAAAATTAATAATTAATCAATAAAAATTAAATAAGAAAATTTCTTATTTCCTATGAAGTATGTTTTTTTGCGATAAAATTTACCTCAACGAAATTACGATATTTCTAGAATAATTACATGCCTTATACAAGGGATATCAAAAAGGCTGCTGACGCAGTTACAAATCGTATTTTACAGCTCTCTTTTAGCGAATTTCACAATTTTCTTTTATAAATACGGCTTTTTTCTAAAAGAAAATTTTGCGATTAACTGAAAATCATTAATTTATATCATATTCACATATTAAATTTTAATATTATGATTCGAAATGATATAAGATGAAAAAACAAAAACACGAAAAGATGGTATACGCAAAGGCCAAGCCATGATGGACTCGATTTCTATCCTTTGACGGAAGTAAGCTTGACATTCAGATTGAATCCGTGTGACGCTGAGAGCGCATTTACACTCCTGTGGTAAGGTGACACTGTTGCGATATGGTCTCACCCTAGGAAGAAATAAATCAGAAATGGTGAACATTGCTAGAAGAGAATGAAGAAAGATATAATTGATAAATTCAAAAATAAAATATATGCACACAGATAGTCACTAAGAAAATTTAGGACAAAATTTTTATATAAGATGTGGACATGGTTGTAAAATTTTGAGTGGTTGCGAGCTGTATAGTAGTTTTTTGTTTTCGCAATATATAATCGTAATTGTATAATTGTAAATTTTAGTGAACATAATTCCTGAACTATTAAAATCGAATCTTGTTTATAAATTTTCTTAACACTCTGCCGATTAAATGAACATTTCGCGAACCTTGTTGAAACTCCACATCCAAATCATATTTCCCATATTTTTTATTGACCCACATAGAATATTTTCAAAAAGTTTATTGTTACCAAACTTGATAAAACTTGATAAAGAAAGGATGTAATCGATGATCAAATGCTTCGCCATAAATATTGTTTTAAAATTCTTATGATCTTCTGAATTGTATTAATGGTTTTCTTCATTTGATTTTTTCCTTTTTTTAATAACAGATTAAATATCTAGTTTGAAAAGTAGATTCAAAAGCAGGAAAGGAAATCCTAATTTTTATGAAAATAACTGTTGTACCAATTAGGTCTAGACTAGCAAAACCAAATAACCGAACATAATTAACAAATAGCCTAAACCAAATGATTACCAAAATAACGTTGGTGCACATTCGCTAATATCAAAAATTCGGATTCAGTCGATTTGCCATCAATAAACCTTCGATATGCCTTGAACTGTTTTGTATGAACAAGAAGTTGCAAATTTGCAGTTCATGTTTGGCCATTTGTACTTGTTTTCAATGTTTTACTGAGTATAGAAAATTTCGAATTAAAATCCACTCTTTCTTATCAAAATGGCCAGCAAAAATTTCTGGATGATTTCTTAACAATTTTAGAATAAAAAAGGAAGAAAACGATAACTTCAGGCTAACTAGCTAAATAATCCTTTTATTTTAATCTTTATAAATGCCTTGCAAAATTGATAAATTGATAAATCAATTTGCGGCTTCATGAGATCTGTATAAAAGTTTTGTAAATATTAATAAAAAAAGATAATCGCACTTTTTATAATTTTTCCGATTAGACACTTCAACAGTTTTTCTAAGGTTATCATAGAACAGAGGTTCTCAAAATATAGCCTGTATAACCTTTGGATAAGCTTTGGAACATTCAAGAATATTTTAGGAGATCAGAGAGACCACTTTGTTGTTTTCATTGTCATACTACGTACATTTTTTTCTTTGACCAGTTCAGTTTTTCATTTGCAAGGATTTGCAAAAATTATTGAAAAATCTCATTCTTCTTACTAAGATTTTCAATTAAGTAGAGTGGTTTATTGGTTTTTTAAAATGAATTTAAGAAAACATTTCGGTTTCTTTATTGCTAAAATAAAACATAGGAAAACTTGAAATAGTAAGTGCTAAATGATCATCAAACTCATATTAAATTCTGGTCTAAACTAAAAGAATGTATCCAAAAGTCAGCCACTTCTACGCTAGAGCATAGTAGTAGGAAGTGCGTTAGTTGGGTATCGGAGCAACTATCCAACTGCCTGAAAAAGATGCCAAAGCACGAATGTCAGGTGATCCTAGCTACCGGTTACTCCGAAGATCTGCAACGAAAGCAGCACAGTGGGACAGAAAATACTATTGGAGTGATATGGCCTTGAGAATGGAGACGGAGGTCCGATTACGCGATAATAGGAAACTATTCTGTCTTCTTCATAAAGCAACTATGACACGGGGTACGATCAGTGAAATGGTAAGGGACAGCAAGAGTGTGCCCATCAAGAGTATAAAGGATCGCCTTATGAGATAGAAAAAATTCTTTAAGGCCAAACTTAACCATGAAGCACCATCTGTTGCCCCTGATATAGCTGATACGTTCGCCGAACCATATGCTTAATACGCATACAATTGCAAGCCGCCAACAGAAGAGGGAATAATCTCCACTATCCATAAGCTTAAGACCAATAAGACTCCGGAAAAAGATGGTCTTCGGGCTGAACTCTTCAAATGTTGTCCATCGTCCTTTATAACGCACCTTTAACAAATGTACTCCCTAGTATGGGACAAAGAAATATACCAGATGATTGGAGCAAAGCAATTCTACTCCCAATTCTCAAGTGGGACAACAGGATGCGCAACCTAATCAACCTGGATTCAGACCGGGGCACGGTTGTGCTGACCAGATATTCACGTTAAGAAGGGCGTTGGAACATCGCCTCCGATATTGGTAACCTATTGTCACATGTTTTATCGATTTTGCGGCTGCCTTTGATTCAATTGATATAGCGGCACTTTGGAGGATGATGGAACGCAAAAGTGTTCCACGGATCATTAGACCCATAAAGGCATTTTATGAACGCACGTGGGCGCAGGTCTGTGTATGTGGGGAA